>VSMD01134173.1:0-29510 GCA_008750895.1 Mirza zaza | reverse complement strand
TTTTTCTGCCAACTGATGTGTGCTCAATTTTGTTGTATTCCATTAAT
The DNA here is from genome assembly GCA_008750895.1 of Mirza zaza. Lineage (NCBI taxonomy): Eukaryota > Metazoa > Chordata > Mammalia > Primates > Cheirogaleidae > Mirza > Mirza zaza. The sequence continues at coordinate 29,463 of VSMD01134173.1, read as the reverse complement.
AAATGTGGATTTTGTAAGTAGGAAGGTAACTTACTTTTAGATGCCCTGGATATCTCATGCTTGGTCTTATGGTTTTCTAGCATGTCTAAAATAGTCCTTACTTCAGGGCAGTTTATTTCTACACTTAAGTTGCACCCTTCTCTGGGTTCAAATGGTTCCAGGTTCTCATAAGGGTCCCTCTTTTTTGTGTGATCAAAATTTGAATGTTTCTTGTTGGTAAATAGAAAGAAAAAAAAACAGAAAAGAAAATTTGAATGGTTCCCAAATGTCTGTGAACCCCAGAAATTGCTCAACTCATAGGTAGTTTTTGTATTACTAATAATGGTTCTTTGCTCAGTCTCCTAGATTCTAACACTTCACATATAAATGTTGATATTTAGCAATAAACTTAAGTGGACTCTATGCAAATGCTCGAGGACCCTCTACTCAGATACTTTGCCTAACAATTTCCAGCTACCTTAGATTCTCCAAATTCATTCATTTATTTATTTTTTTAAATCTCAGTGAGACTACTGTACTGTGCTTGGATTCACCCCTCCTATGCTGTAGTTGGGAAAATGACTTTTGCTAGAAAAATGGAGCAATCATTTAGCTCTCTTTTTTCAGAGATTAGAATTCAGTCTAATGTCTGAAAACAATTATTTCAAATATTTTTTCCAGTTCTCTATTTTTGCTATAGGAGGCTTAGTCTGGTACCAGTTCTTTGCAATAGCTAGAAGCAGAGTCATCAATACATTTCTTTTTTTTTTTTTCCCAGCATATTACGGGACACAAATGTTTAGGTTACCTATATCGCCTTTGCCCCACCTGAGTCAGAGCTTCAAGCGTGTCCATCCCCCAATACATTTCTTTAAAAGTTGTATATTTGCCTTGGATATTCTCTTCAGATTACCATAGGGTTTGACACAATGGCCATATTTATTTTCTTCTTGCTACTCTGTGGAGTTCAGGAATCCTTAGCAAAACAGAAAATGGTCAAATATTAAGATCCTCTGTCTTTCATTTATACTTCAGGAAAACAGTTAGGAAAGCACAACTGGTGATTTTTTTTTTAATGGTAAGCAGTCAGTTTACATCAATATTCAGAATATTAGGAGAAAACTTCTATGTTAACATTCTTTTTCACAACCAAGTACTCCATTTATTTAACCAATGACTTCAGCTCTTTAGTCTATTATTTACAAGTTCATAAAGATTAAAATGTTCAAGTATTTTTCTTTCAAATGAAATCACCAGGGGTAATATTTCAAGTATCTATTAGATTGAGTAGAGTGATAGATATTTAAAATGAATGTCTTTCCCCATTGTCTCTCCAAAAAGAGAAATAATTTCTTTCTTTTATTTTAACCATTAATACATCCATATTTTTATTTTATTTTGGGATTATTCAAATTGGCACTTACTACTAGTAACAAATAAGATAAATATCTTAGAAACTGTATTTCATATGGTGCTATGTCTCCAAACATTACACTGAAATAAAATAAACTTATCTTTTTCTAAAATTGTTGTTTTTATCTTAGAGCTTCACAGTATTTGATAGTAAGCCAATATTTTCCCCATCAAACACAAGGAACTATCTTACAAACCAGTGTCCCCTAATAATATGCACTTGGATGGATGTCAGTAAAAATATATTGTCTAACATTCTGAGAAAGATTCAAGTTTAAGTTTTGACTTTGCACATGAATTGCTGTATGATGTCAGGTTAATCACTTAACCTCTAAAGGTTCACTTTTTTCAGTTTTGAAATAAAAATCTCACAAGATGAATTGAAGATAAAGTAATATAATACAGAAAACCATAAAGTGACCTATAGTGAGAAGGATTATCATCTGTCTTATCTTATTATCATTGTTTGGGTTTCCCAGAAGACCCTGAGATAACTATCTCCTTGGGAAAAACTACCAGGTTCTAAGGAAATACTCCCAGAAAAACCTAGTAAAGGAATAAGAGATTATAACAGAGCAGTGGAACAATTTCAAGCAAGAATCCATGAGAGTAGCCCATGGGGAAAATTCTAGTGTAACTTATGGAAATTTGTGCACTTATTGCCAAGGAGCTAGGCTTTGAAACTCCTGCAACAGTCAGTCATTGGTGCTAAGAGGCATCGCAGGCAGAAGGATATTCCCTAATACTTCTCGGTATCTGCACTTTCCAGCCATGTGCTGTGCTCACACAAGGATCGAGCTCCAAAGTGAGTCACAGGTGCACAACCTTAGAAAACAGTCACACTGTAACCAGGACAGAGCACACAGAACCTGTACAAAGGATCCAAGGAAATCTCGGCAGTATAGACAGTATCTATCACATCACATTTTGTCCTTTTTCTTATTCAATATCAACTTCTTTGTTGTCATTTTCATATCACTATACTGTAAACATATTTGTAGCATCTACAGCTTTTAACATTCTTCTATATTTATTTTGTGTTTTAATAATCAGAAAAATATGTTAATCTTATTTGTGGAGATTTGGAATATAAGAATCAGAAATCTAACTGCTTACATTGAAAAAAAAAATTGTGGCGATTTCAAGTAGTCAAGTGTGTCTATTGACAATCAGTCCATGGCATTCTTTTTCTTTCCTAATCCATTTACCAGCACCATCACACCAGTCATCTCTATGTACTTAGTTATTTTATTGATGCCTAATTAAGAATATCTTCCTCATTTGCCCCAAACTAGACATCATATTGTACCTCTTTCTAAACAGAAATCATTCTACTTTCCATCAGCATGGTGTACGTATGCATGTGTGCATTTTTCAGCTCTCCAAGAGATTTTCCTAGACATATGTAAAGAATAATATTTCATATGTTTATGTAGTTATTTTTTATGTATACACATATATAATTATATATACAATATATATTACATCATATATATTGAAAATCTTATTTTGTTAAGCTGCTAGAATAAAATATCTTGGACTGGATAATTTATCAATATTTGAAATTTATTTCTCACAGTTCTAGAAGCTAGAAAGTCCAAAATCAAGGCACCAGGACATTAGGTGTCTGGTAAAGTCTCACTCTGCTTCATAGATAGTGGCTCTTGCTGTGTTCTCACATGGCAGAAGGAGAAAATAGCTCCCTTGCACATTTTTGTAAGATGATTAATTGCATTCATGAGGTCTCTGCCCTGAGAACGTAATCACCTCCTAATGGTCCCGCCATTTAATATGATCATGTTGGCAATTAAGTTTCAACATATGAATTTTGAGGGGGCACATTCAGACCATAGTAATATACATTTGACTTATTAAAATAGGTATTCCTAGAAACAGAATGAAGTAAAACAGCACAGTTACTGATTATATTATATGTAATATATATATATGACATATGATCTGTTCATATTTGGGTTGACTATTCTATCATATCTAAATGTAATATCTAGTTGGTATGTGTTTTCTTTGATTATTTAGTAAAGGTTACAGACAGTTTGGGAACTCTATAAATTCCATTTAAGAATATCATTATTTTCACTAATTGTTATATTCATATCCAAACCTAAAAGCCTATAGTAGGAGAAATAGATTCAAGTTTTTAAATCATTCATCAAATCTCTAATTTATACTCCTTCCCTAATCCAGGAAGAAAGAATTATTAATACGATGTGTCATATTCCAAAAAAAGGATTTAACCATATTCAATGGATAAGGGTTGTTCTTTATTTAAATGTCATTCATAAGAGGCTAGTCTTTCTTCTCCATGAATCCAGCAAAATATGTAAAATGTGACAGGCTACACCCCTCCAAGTCCTATATTATTTTTTTAAGCTAGCTGGTACATGTTCATGCATGATCTCTCTTCAGGCTGCTATAACAAAATATCACAAATTGGGTGACTTACAAACAGCAGAAATTTATTGCCCATAGTTCTGGAGGCTGGAAAGCCTGAGATCAAGGTACCAGCATACCTGGTGAGGGCCCACGTTCTGGTGCCTAGGCAGCACCTCCTCACTGTGTCCTCACAGGTTAAAGGGCATTAATCCCATTCCTGAGGACTCCACCCTCATGACCTAGTCACCTTCCAAATGTCCCACCTCCTAATACCACCACCTTGAGGGGCAGAATTTCAACACATGAATTTTGGAGGGGCACAAACATTCAGACTGTGGCATGTACCCTTTTGTCTTTGCTCTGCTGTACCAGCATCTGATGGATTTTCAGAAGTGCATATCTGGATTTTAACTTAGGTAAAGGGAGAGACTCTCAAGTCTGAATTTCAAATCATAGGCATGTAGTTTAACTTACATGCTACTCCACATCTTGCTATAATCATTTTCAGTGGCATCATTTTCCCTCTTTCTTAGGGAGAAGTTTGGCAAATAATAAAAATAGTTTATATTCCACTTGTCATTACTCTTATGGGTTTATCATTTGGGGGATCCTTTGTGTAAACAGAGGCTAAATAAAGTTAGGATGCAACTATTTCTTTGTCTTACAGTCATAACATCATTCACTAGCAACACAGGCCTAGCCCTAAACATCGCTAGTAAAAGTAGAATGATTTACTCAAAAACCAAGCCTAATTATACCCCAATTTCTTGGCAGTCCATTAGAGGGAGCAAAATTTATCAAGATCATGACATTATTGAATTACCCATTAAGGACCCTATCCGTTAATTCAGATGTAGTTTCATTGTGCTTTTTAAACTAGAAGAGCAAATTATGACATATTTTAAAAGTCAACAGCCTTGACATCTGAACACTTAGTTTTCCTCTCAGTTCTGACTATTTAATAATATAACTTTGGCCAATTTTGTTAATATAACTAGTCTGTAAGATGTAGATAGATATAATTACTAGCAAGATTTTCAGGAGGGTGAAATGAAGTACTGAAGAAGTTTTTCTATAACCTAACGTACATGATAACAATATAATATAGTATTTGTATACAACAAAGTGCTTAAATCTGATCAACAAGTCCCATATTGATAATCCTAATATTAATTAGTTATGTTAGAAATTGGGAATGATATTATCATTTTCTCCCATGATTAATTCATATGTAATATTGAGTCTAGCAAGGCTAATGGAAACTGGATTTATTTTTTAAAAAAGACAAATGTCCCTAATTTTCTTTTTAAATAATGGAAAAGCCTTTTGTGTGTGTGTGTGTGTGTGTGTGTGTGTGTGTGAAAGAGAGAGAGAGAGAGAGTGAGAGAGATTGTTGTTAATTAGTTCTTTGAATTTCATGTGGTTTCACTTCTCATCCTTACTCTGCCTATTAATTCACATTCCTGGCATTCCTGATTCCTGATGGAGTGAGAATACCTGAAATATCCCAAGAATGTTATTGTATTTTTAAAACAGATAGGAATAGAATTGAGTAGAAAGCTCAAGAGATAATTTGTTTCAGTAAGATTTAATGTCAAGGTTTACACACTGGAAGGTCCGGATAAGGTTTGTTCAAGCTCTGACCTTCTTAAAAAATTACATGCTCAAATCAAAAATATGTGTCTCATCAATCCCTTAGTGGTCACTTAGTTTAAAGAACAAAATTGTCCCAAAACATAATGACTTTAAGTTGCTGTAGCCTGTTTGTAGAAATCAAAAAAAGGAGTTGCAACTTTACATAAAATAATGTGTGTTATTAAACCAAATAATACTAGAAAGAACACTGGAATATGATGCATGAGATATTTTTAAAAGACCAAATTCTATTATTAATCAGCTTTATGAACCTTGGCTTTCTAGCAGTTTCCCTATCTGTAAGATGAGATAGGTGGCCTCAATTATATATAAATTACTTTATAATTGCAATTATCTGTAAAGCAACACATCTAGAGAGGTCCACACATAATTGAAGTTAATTATTTATGTGATTTTAAGATCAAGAAAAAATATTTTTGGTGTCTTGTCTTTCCTTATCATCTATCTTCAGCATTGTGTTTAAATCATCTTTTTATGTACTGCATTTAGTTTACATAAAATCAAAGTTTGTTTTATCTGACTGAAGCTAATTTGCAAACAATGTCACAAACAAGAGTAAAACTTCAAGCAATGAAATACGGAAGGGTGGAGGACAATATATTTTGAGACTATAAGCTCCCAACTGGGAAGTGTCATGCCACATTTCAAAAACTCATGTGGCAACTTCAGGCCTTGATGGAGTAATTGTTCCTAAACTAGTCCTCTTGCCCCAAAACAAATACAAAGTTAAACAAAATATATAAAATGATAGTTTTCAGATGTTGCTGAACAGGATATAAAATCTTAAGATCCATGAGAAAAGGGCCCCTATGATAATCCCAGCTTTGGAATGGAAGGAAATTTCCAGATTGTGGTGCAGGGAGGTAGAGAGCATACGTAGATTATTGCAAAACCACTGATATTGGAAGGAAAAGAACAGGATGCCAGGATGGTGAGGTGTCTGGAATTTGTGGAGAAGGCTAGCAAAGAAAAGGAAGCTGCACAGAGAAGACGTCCCAGGAATGTGTATAAAGGACCATGAATTCAAAATCATGAATGCAGAGGGTCAGACTTTGTGAGACCCAGAGGAGGACAAATACTGGGAAGCTGTGAGATGACTAGAGGTTCAGAGGTCATACAGTGTTGGAAAACAGGCATTCTGATTAGCCACAGTGGATAAATCTCACTGGATATCCCACGTTTTTCATTAAGGCACCAAAAGGGTAACAGCTTAGGAATGAGGATAATTTAGTCCTGAAATAAGAAATTTTCAGAAGAAAATTTAACACTCTATTAAAAAAAAATACAAAGTACACAATCTCAAAAACAATGGATTTCTATAATGGTGTTCATAGAGTCAAAATATAAGATATGTGCAGAAGCAGAAAGCAATGGCCTACCATGAGGAAAAACAGAATCAGGAAAAATAAATCCAGAGATGTTGCAGATGTAGAAATTAGAGAAAAGAATTTTAAAGTAGCCAGCATACAAATAATATTCATATGCTTAAGGATTTAACGGAAAAAGTGGATATGATGACATTTAGATGAGGAATACTGGTAGTAAAATGAAAACTTTCAAGAAAACTAGATAGGAATTCTAGAATAGAAAAAATAAATGTAAGATCTAAAATGAAAGTATCTGCACTGGTTGTGTGTAAAAAAAAAAAAAAAATGAAGTGAAAATGTCAAAGGATAGGTTTGATAGAATATTTCAAACCAAAGAAGAAAAGGTCAGTGAAATTGACTGTAGGGTAAGAGAAACCATACAAACATAAACTCAGAGAGAGAAAAAAAAAAAGTCTAAAAGGAAGAGAACAAGACCCTAGAGACCAGTATTTATATTTATGTGGTAAATATCATTATTTACCACATTATCATTATTACGTGGTAGATATTTGTGTGGTAAATATCAAGTAGTCTTAGACTGGAATCCTAGAAGGAGAAGATTTCCATAAAAATATTTGAAGAAATAAGGCATTAAATATTCATATTTCATGAAAACAATATCTACAATAAGGAAGAACAATGTATCTCAAGCAAGTGACACACACAAAAAAACATGTGAATATCAGTTTTTTAAACTAATAATAAAAAGAAAATCTAAAACTATAGCAGAGAATAAGAACATATCAAATAAGCAGGAAAAAGTAAAATTAGCAGCAGTATTCTAATTAGAAACAATACCAGGCCATAGACAATGAATCAATATCTTTGAAACATTGAAAGGTCAAAAATAACTTTAAAAACATACCTTCAGAATATTGCCTTTAATAAGATTTTTCAAAATAACATTTTCCAAAACTGAACATTAAATGGAGACATTTTTAGACAAAGAAAAGCTGGCAGTTGTTTCCCTAACAGAATTGCAATATTTAAAAAAAGGTAAAAGAAATTTCTCTTCCAGGCTAAAAAAAAAAAAAAGAGAGAGAGAATGGCAGATGGAAAGATGTTTCAACAAAGGAATGAAAAGCACAAAAATAATAAATTCCTTAGTAGATATAAAAATGTTTTTATTTTTTCTTTGACATATTTAAAAGATAATTGATCATGCAGAGCATAAACTAATAATAAGATATTAAAGACTTATCACATGTTAAAGTTAAGTGTATAAAAGGACATTAAGGAAGAAATGGAAGTATACTGATATAAGGGTCTACTATATTCTTTGGTGTAATATTATCTGAAAGTAGATTATGATAAAGTAAAACGAAAAGCACACATTGTAAACCCCAGAACAACCAATGAAAATAATTTAAAAAAAAAGTTATATCAAGTTATATATTGATTTATTTATGTGAAATAAGCTAATAGTTAAGAAAATACTCAAGACAGCATATGATAAGAAAATGCGGGGGAAGGACAGATTAGACAATGAGAAATAGTAGCAAGATGGTAGACTTAAACTCAAAATATCAACAATTATATTACATGTAAATGGATTAAAACACTTATTAAAATGCAGACAATATCAGATATGATAAGAAATATCCAACTAATGGTTTCTACTAGAGCACACATAAACTACAAATATACATGCAATTTAAAAGTAAGATGAGGCCGGGCGCGGTGGCTCAAGCCTGTAATCCTAGCTCTCTGGGAGGCCGAGGTGGGCGGATCGTTTGAGCTCAGGAGTTCAAGACCAGCCTGAGCAAGAGCGAGACCCCATCTCTATTATAAATAGAAAGAAATTAATTGGCCAACTAATATATATATAGAAAAAATTAGCCGGGCATGGTGGCACATGCCTGTAGTCCCAGCTACTTGGGAGGCTGAGGCAGCAGGATTGCTTGAGCCCAGGAGTTTGAGGTTGCTGTGAGCTAGGCTGACGCCATGGCACTCACTCTAGCCTGGGCAATAAAGTGAGACTCTGTCTCAAAAAAGAAAAAAGTAAGATGATTTAAAAATAATGTAGCATGCAAAAACTAATTATAAAAAATCTGAAATAGATATAATAACATCAGACAAAAGACATTGCAGATCAAAGAATATTATCACAGATAAAGAAGGGTATTTTATAGTGTTACAAGGGTCAATTTATCTAGATGACATAACAACGCTTCTAACAAAGAATCTTCTATAAACATCAAATAAAAATGGACAAATCTAAAGGGAGATATAAACAAATCTACAATTATATTTCCAGATTCCCACTCTCTTTTTTTAGTAATTGATGGAATTACAGGTTTAAAACCATTAAAAATATAGAATATTTAAATAATAACATAAATATATTAATCTATTTATTAGTGAACTTTACCCAATAATTATGGAATATACATTTATTTCTTCATATACATATGAAACATGTGCTGACTCATTGAATAAGTCTCAATATATTTAAAATGGTTGAAATCATGCAAAGTATGCTCTGTTATCATATTGGAATTAATTAGAAATCAATAACAAAAAGATAGCTATAAAACCCTCCAAAGAGATGGCAATTAAACACATAATTCTATATAACTCATGGTCAAGAACAAAAACACATAAGAATTTAAAAAATATTTTAAACTGAATGCAAATGAAAACACAACATATAAAAATCCATGAGTTAAAGATAAAGCAGTACTTAGAATGAAAGTTGTAGCTTAAATACCTGTAATAGAAAATAAGAAGGACTTAAAACAAATTATCTAAGCATCCAATATAGGAAACTAGAACAAAAAAAAAAAAGAAGAAGAAGAGTACATTTGTATAAAAACAACTAGAAGACAGGAAATAAAAAGAAATAAAAGTGGAAATTAATAAAACATAAAAAGGTCAAAAATAGAAAAAAATCAATAAAATGTAAATTACTTCTCAAAAAATCAATAAAATGAAAAAAAAAATAGTTAGACTGATCAAAACCAAAACAGAGAACACATAACTTTTAAATAGCCAACATGAAAGAGAATTTTCACTACAGATCCTGCACACTTTAAAAGTAAATTAACTGAATAATACAAATATCATTATGCCAACAAATTTGACAACTTATATGAAATGAACAAACTACTTAGGGGAGATACAAATTACTAAACTTGACTCACACACAAATAAAATAAAATATAAGTAGCTTTCTAGCTAATAAAACAATTTAATTCATAATTTAGTTTTTTTTTTTTAAGAAAACTACATCACTCTCATGGATTCAAGGGTAAATTCTCTCAAGCATTGAAGGAAGAAATAATATTATTTCTCACAAATTCTTTGAACAAATGGAGGTAGAAAATACCTTTCCCATTCTAGCATGAGTCCTGCATAATGACAATACCAAAAGTTCATAAAAACATTATAAGAAAAGGAAACTATAATCCTATGTCCCCCAAACAGAGATGCAAATATACTCAACAAAATATGATTTACCTAGGAATCCAAGGTTAGGATTAACATTTGTAAATCAATCAATTAATTAGTCATATTAATAGAACAGAGAAAAAAAAATCACATAATTTTTTCCCAAGATGCTGAAAATGGTTTAATAAAAGTCAATGTTCTTTAAGAAGAAAAATTCCCAGCATCCTAAACACAGACAAAAATTTCTTTAAATTGATAAAGAACATCTCCAAAACTACTGCGTCTAAGACAATATTTAATGAGTAAAAAGCAAACAAACAGACAAAAGTAAATGCTTTTCCTCTTAACCAGGCAATTTTGGAATAGGTGAAGATTTCTTAGAACACAGAAGGTACTTATCATGAATATGATAAGTACTTGTAATATGTTAAATTGGACTACATCTAAAAATACAGCTAATCTTTTTTTTTTAACAAGTCCTGGATACTTTGGGAAAATATTGTTATAACATGTATTTGAAAATGGACTTTTACCCAGAAAATAATACTACCATTTTTATGACTCAATAGTAAAAATAAACACCACCACATGAATGGGAAAAATGATATAAACATGTAGTTTTAAAAGGAAAATGACATAATGGCTGAGGAGTATATGAAAAATTTTCAACATCATTCATTTTTAGAAAAATTAATTTAAAAATCACAGCCAAGTACCATCGCATCTCTAAAATAACTAAAATTAATAGTCACTCAATACTGTATTAATTATGATGTGCAACAATTAGAAATGTCATTAAAAACTTATAGGATTGAAAATGGTACTTAAATAACATTTTGGTAATTTATTATAAAATTAAACACACCCTTACCATATGACTCAATAATTGTAAACTTAGATGTTTCCCCACAACAAATGAAAACATATGTTCACACACAAAAGGTGTACAAATATTCGTAACCATTTTCTTCAAAATAGCTCTAAGTGGAAACAATCACTGTCTATCACTCATGAATGCATAACCAAATTCTAGTATATTCATACAATGATATACAACTAAGCTACAAAACAAATTACTCAAAACTACAACAGCCTTAATCAGTCTTATAAGTATGCCAAACACAAAAGTATACATTCTCTATTTTTCCATATATAGAGAGTTACAAAAAATGCCAAAATTAATTGTGATGGAAATAATATCATACTTTACATGGGGTTAGTGGTAGGGCAGATTGACTAGAAAAGAACATGAAGGAATATTTTAGGGGTGATAGGAGCATTTTATTTGATTTGTAGGTGGTTTTACAGATGTACAGTTTTATAAAACTCTTTAGAATGTATATTTAAAATGGATGATTTTATTGCATGGAAACTACATCTTCATGAAGTTGATGATGGAAAATTTGAAGTAAATATATATGTATATACACATGCTAGAAATAACTAAGATATTAATGTCAAGTGACATTAAAAGATAAATTAATCTCATTTTGATATCTTGAAATTTTGAAAAGCGTACTTATATATTAAACTTTCTACACATTACCTTATAAATGTTTATAAGGGTTCTTACCACCCAGAGAACCCCAACTTCTTACCGCCATGGCTACACTTAATCCTTTCCAGCAGAGTCAAATGGTGGAGATATGGAAAGTAATACAACGAACTCCATAACACACTGTGTAATTGAAATGACCATAATCACTAATATTAAAGACAGAGAATCACTCTAATAGAGCTGTGTTCAGCAAACAATGAAAAATTATGTGCCAGAAAAACTAATACTGGTTTTAAAATGAACAGAAATGAAGTGAAATGGAACATCACTTGTTATTCATGAAGGTCAATTTAACGTGATTATTTTTTCCCAGCATAGCAGCTTTGTGATTACTGTTGTATACCTGAGTGCTATTTTATAACCTAATATGAGTATAAAATAACCAGTTGGTGATGATCTTATTTAGAATTGAGACTGAATATTCCCCTAACTAGCATCAAGTTAAACATGCTACTGGTTGCAGTGCAAACAAGTTCCAATGTATCAAGTCAAAGGAAGCATGAGCCATTCAACAATTAGATTTTACTTTAGCAATTTCAAAGGATAGAGACAGAGAAGCATGAGTTGCCCGTAGGTGAAATGTTGCATGTAAAAACCAACTATCACTCATTTAACTCTATCTTTCACATAATATTTGCCTTTAATACAAATCTACCTTTTAGTCTCAAAGAGAGTATCTTGAAATTAGACCCTTATTTGGCATAGAATGAATGCTGACATTGCAACTTGCTGATAATTTCCAATAAGCTTTGTAATTCTAGATAGAGAAACCTACATAAAAGTTAATTAAAATATGCCTAAACAATTTTATCACTAACACTAAGGGTACTACTGTTTGGCAAAAAAACAACTTGGTAAATAAAAATTTTCCTTAAATTTGGCTTTATCAGGGGTCTCAATAGAGTCTATCAACAAGTTTACTAGTTTTCCTATAAAATTCATTCCATTTCGTGCTTATCTCATTTTTAATTTTGCTAAAATCCCAAAGAGACAAATTAGTAAGGTGGCAGAGCCTGGCTGAGCGCCTTCATTAGCTCAGCGCTAATAACTTCTTTCAGCACCACGGATAGCGACTGACATCACAACTCAAGCTTATCCAAAAGCTAATTATTTTCCCCGTTATAAAACAAAGGTTCTATATCAAAGGCCCATAATGCGACACAGTATACCCTCTAGATGCACTGATTTGCAAAATAAATCAACTGTGTCAGGGAGGAATTTAAGCAGAAATTACAACAAATTCCAATTATGCTTGCAATGGTGCACAGTTTAAATGCATTGTCAGTTTTCATGACGAGATGGCATCCATGCCATTCTGATGGTTGACGAAAAGGCTGAATTCTCATCTGTCACAGTAATAAAAATGTACTCTCTTCTGTTGTTGCAAGTTATGTATTCTATTACAGCTTAGTTCATAAATAATTGAATAATAATATTGATTAAAAAAGATCTAAGGACCTCTGGTAGATTTAATAAAAAGTTCTTTAATTATACATAGACACACAAACACACATGCATACATACATAAACACCTATTTGCTTTAGGCAGTTATGCTTTTGTATATTTTCTCACTTGAATAGGAAAGTCTTCTCAAGAATAAAAAATAATAATAAATATGTACTCCAGTTCACTTACCAAAACACAAGCAGTTCACTCCCACAGGCCACAGAGTCTATCTTTCAGATTACACAACATCCTCAGAGAGACAGAGAGAGAAAGAGAGAGAGAGAGAGAGAGAGAGAGAGAGAAAGAGAGAGAGAGGGAGGGAGAGAGTAGGAAAAGAGACCAGAGTTTACTGAACTGAAAATTATACTCAGATGCTAACTAGAATCCCATAGAATTTCCCAGTGGGCCCACATCTACAATATTTCAAAAATAAAGTAGACTTGAAGAAGAAAAAATATTTCCACCTCCTACTTTCTTGAGGAAGAAACTGCTAATTTGGAACAATGCTTGTGTATTCTAGTTTCCTTGGGACAAGCTCTTTAGGGGTCTCTCCAACTTCAACACATATCAAAAGGATAGGTGGAAGAGAAACAATATGACTACAAGACCCCTCAGTAAACAGCATGCAACCTAGGAAGTTCTGAGTCTACACAGGCAATTAAGAATATTCTCTGCACCAGACCAAGTGTTTTTAGCAGCTTAAAATATTTAATTTATCCTTTATTCTGTTTTAGCTTGAGCATGTAATCACAGTAGCCTCTTCCTACCTCATCTCTCACATACATATTCTTTTTACTCCATGATTTAAAAACAACAAAAACCAATCAAGTTAATAAATTGTCATATGTAATTTTGTCCTGTTTCCTCTTTTAACTTGGCTTATTGAACCTCTTTTCCATATTAATATCAGCTGTTTGTTTTGCTCACCACATACTCTCTCCCTTTCATTTCCCTTGGTTTGTTTCCTAGGTTTTTATCTCCACATCTTTTGTTATGTGCCAGGCAGAAGTCTGACCCTTGACTTCATTTGTTATTCCAGTCTCATACACCTTATTGAGTTATTTTCTCTGCTGCAATCAGTCTTTAAATACAATCCAGTAAAGATACAGCAATGATTTTTGACAACCTGACCTTTCTTGGCTTTCTTACACTTGTTTAATTAGGTACTACGTACAGCTGTGACTTGATCTTTACAGTTTTCCTCTTGAAAAGAGAGAGATATGTTGTTTAAAGAAGGTCAGATTTGGCAGGTTTTCTAGTTACTTCAGGAACTGACATTGGAGACTTAGAAGCCTGAGGGGTTCAGGAATGGTACATAGGTTTTCTTAAACATAATAAAAAAAAATCTGGTTTGGAAACACTACTTGACTCACTCCAAGAATAAGTTACGAGATTAAGAACTTTTTACTTCTGGGTTGACAGCTTGAAGTGATTGCAAGTCATGACTCTGGAAGTGATCATTTTGGGTCCATATTCAATGAAGTGGCAGAGTGAAGCTCAGATTCTAGTAGGAAAAAAATTTCCACATCAAGTAGCTCAAAAGCAGAGACATTATGCTAATTCCAGGTGAAAATGTAGCAGACAAGTCCAAAGTGGTTAGCTATAAAGTGTCAGTTAACGGAAATTAGTGTAAGAAGGCAATGCAAGGGTATCCTCTCAATGATGGGTCCTAAAAAACAGTAGAGTAAAACATCGAAGCCCTGGTAGAAGTAAAACTGGTTCTGAAATAAAGACACTGAGTCCATATTCCAAAACCATCATAAACTCTTAGTGATTTCACAAAGGTCATTTTATCATTCTTGATTTTAATTCTTTATCGCTACAATTATAACTAGCATGAGCATAATCAATAATCACATTTCAACATTTTTTGATATTCAATCCTCTTATCAGGTAGGTGGGACTCTTAGTATTAACTCTTTTATCTCAGTAAAGTAATTTGTACAATGTAGCATAACTATTAGTAGAAAGAACAAAACTGTGATTTAAAGGTCTACCAATCAAAATTCCTGTTTGTCTTTTGTTATTAGAAACTGATTCTGCTCAGTGAAGAATGTTGTTTATGGATGATTTATGTTTCCTAGGAAATTTTTTAAAAATACATTTATTTCATTATATCACTCATGAAAAGTAGGGCCAGTACCTTTAAATTAGACTCACAGTAATACTCCCCCACCCAGGGTTGTATCATACCCATCTCTCTGCTTATATGCCCATTATTTTGTTGTTGTTGTTGCTATGGTTGGTTAAAATATATGTTGAAACCATATTTTTAAGTTCGACAGTATTTTGTGCTTCAAAAAGGTATGTTTGCTCAGAGTAGAAAAACTCTATATCATGCCTCAGAAAATGCTGATGATCCAGGGGAATCAATCCAATTTGATTTAATTTAATTCAGTAAGTACTTTTATTGCATGCTTATCTTGTAATCAATCCAATGATAGACTTATGAGAGATACAGAAAAAATGTGACAATTTCTGCCTTACAGGAATGTAATATTTCATTGTAATAATATGATGCTGACATATGCCACATCTCAATAAAACTATAGGATGGTTACTGATTATGTTCCAAGAGGAGTAATCCTGTTATGCAATTTCAAAGCAGAAAGAATGCAATAGTAGATAAATTGGTCATGGAGCAATATATGGAAAATGTGGAGTTCAATATGTGATCTGAATGATGAATAAAATATGGCTAGATAGATGTGTGAGAGAAAGTAATTTCTGCCTGTATTAAAGATTCTGAAGGGGGACTTTACATTGAGCTCACACAGCATAGCAGGAAAACATCCTTCCCCAACGGAGAGGTGCATTTGAAAAAGTAGGGGGAGAGAAGATTCGGTGAGCTTTGCAACTACTCACAGCAGCTTTATCCAAAGTTAGTTAAATTGTCAAAATGTGAAATTACATGCACATGAGTTTTTTACTGTATTTTATTTTTCTTATAAGTACAAAAGGCTGAAAACAATTCACATATCCTTCAATAATGATCTGCTTAAATACACCATGAAATATTTCCACAATGAAATACTATAAAAGTGTACACAAAGAATAAATAAGATATTTTCATAGTTATTATGGAATATCCCCAACATATATTGCTAAGTCGGGGGTTAGAAGAGAGGTGCTGACTGGCATTTCAAATGAGCTACCTTCTGTATGTTTAAGAGGGAAATAAACACGCACATGCACATGTGCATGCTCACATACACACAAACACATACACAGAGTAATGATGAGGGATAAATCAAATCTAATAAAAATGATTAAGAATAGGGTCAAGGATAAAATAGTGTGTAGGGAGGGACAAAGAATAAAATTATACTTTCTAAATAATAAAATACTTTTCAAAGTTTGTAACCATGTAAATATTTTAGAAATTAAAAAGAAAATTGAGCCGTGGCAATCATTTTTTTTAGACATGATACCAAAAGCACAGACAACAAAAGCAAAAATAGACAGTAGTAAAATTGCATCAAACTAAAATGCTTCTGCATAGCAAAGACAGCAATCAGCAGAAGGAAAGAGCAAAATATGGAATGGGAGAAAAAGTTTGCAAATCATGTATCTGATAAGAGATTAATATCCAAAATATATAAAGAACTCATATAACTCAATAGCAAAACAAATAAATAATTTGATTTAAAATTGGGCACAGGACTTTAAAGGACATTTCTCAAAAGAAGATGTATGAATGGCAAACAGGTACATGAAAAGATGCTCAACATCACAAACCTTTAGGAAAATGCAAATCAAAACCACCATGAAATATCATCTGATACCTATTTTGATGGCTACTATTAAAAAGACAAGAGATATGTTGGTGAGGATCTGGAGAAAAAGGAACTCTTGTACACCATTGGTGGGATTGTAAATTGGTACAGCCATTATAAAAAACAGTATGGAGGTTTCTCAAAAAACTAAAAACTGCACTACCATATGATCCAGAAATTTCACTGCTGAGTATATATCCAGAGGAATTAAAATTAGTATGTCAAGGACATATCTATACTTCCATATTTATTGCAGCATTAGTCACAATAATTAAGATATGTAATCAACCTAAATGTCAATCAAAAGATGAATGGATGAACACAATGCATAATTCAGCCTTCAAAAAGAAGGAAACCCTGGCATTCATGACATCAATGAACCTGGAGAGCATTATGCTAAGTGCAATAAACTAGACACAGAGAGACAAATATATTGCAACATCTCACTTATAAATGAAATATAAAATAGTCAACTCATAGAAGCAGAGCCTAAAATGGTTTCCAGGGACAGGGAGGAGGGCAAATGGGGAGATGCTGGTCAAAAGGTACAAAAGTCCAGTAAAACAGGATGAAAAACTTCTAGAAAAATAATGTTCAACATGATTACTACAGTTAGCAATCTGTACTGCATACTTGAAATTTGCTAAAGGGTAAAACTTAAGTGTTCTCACTACTTGGACATACAAAAAAATTTTGACTAAATGAAGTGATGAATATATTAATTAGCTTAATTGTGGGGATCATTTCAAAATATACACATATATCAAAATATCAGGTTGTATACCTTAAATATATATGATTTCTATTTGTCAATTATACCTCAATGAATATTGAAAATGAAATGAAACTGAATTTTAAAATGAAATAAATGAAAACATACTTTAACAAATGAATCAAATTACTTATTAAGTTGGTAGCATTCTAACTAAGAAATAAAAGTTATCTTCAGTGATTTTTTAACACATAATTTTGATGTATTTTATCCCTGATAGTATATATAACTAAAGACAAAAAATATCAAATAGTCTTTAAACCCCATTTTATAGTCTTATTAGAAGTAATATTGGTGGTGGTTTTTTTGAAGTGATCATGTGTGTGTATACATACACACGCATATGTATGCATATATATGCATTAATATGCAAATAATTAATAATGTATTTTTAAATTAAGAATCAAGATTTCAATACAGTAGATATATGACAGAAGTTAAAAATCAAAGAAATTATGTCAAAATCCTCAATTTTAAATTTGAATTGGAAACATATAAATTCATGATACCTTTCCTTAAAAAATTCCTAGTCCTGTCTATTTTAAAACCTAGGAGCAATTGTAACACAGTAGCAAACCAAGATAGCTAGAGAAAGTAAATATAGGAAGAAGTAAGTAAAATCTGGAAGATAAAATACTATATGAGACAAATAATAAATCAATGGCATTTAAAAATATAACCTCCAATTATAAAGAGATTTAAAAGACATAACAGATGTGATATATAGAATTTAGTTCTATTACGAGAAAAACATACCATCAATAAGAAAATTCACATATTCATTGGGCATTAGATAACAATGGATAATATTAAGAAAATCCTCTTAGTACTATTAGTGCTTGTTATTTGGAAAAACACACCTAAAGACTTACAAGAGAAATTGCTAGATGTCCAAGATTTGATGTAAAAACAGTCTCTAGAAAAAAAGAAGTTAAACATTTAGATGACACAAGATTGGCAAAAAAATTAAGAATTATTGAAGATGAATAATGGACATATTAAGGTTTATCATACCACTATCTCTACTTTTGTATATATTTTTAAAATTTTCATAATGAAAATATAAAAAAGAAAAGAGAAAAAGTAGTTAATTTCTACACTAAGGTTAATTTCATATGACAATATAGGAAACTTTCTATGAAGAGTGGTAGTGTTCTTCAAAATATTCTCAGGACTTCACATGTCATTATCAAGCATCAAATGACTAAACTGATCTACTATGTAGTTAATAATTCATTTAATAAATATTTATTAAGGGTTTCCTGCATAAGGAACTAATGATATATAGTTGGACAAGACAAAAATCTTTATGCCCATAGAGCTTGCATCTGGTAGGAGAGAAAAAGACAGTAGAAATAAGAAAACAAATAAAATTACTGCGAATTTTGATAGTTACTATGAAGAAAACAAGCAAGGACCTGAAGTAACAGTATTAGAATGGGAAAGTGGGACCGTAGGGTTGCAAGGAAAGAACCTCTATATGGAAGGATATTGATGTTCTGAATTAAAGAATGTCAAAGAAGTATGAAAAAAAAAGTTTCCAGGCAAAGGATCCACAGATACTATGGTAGGCAAAAATCTAACATAGTTCCCCAAGATTCCTGTCCTCTAATATACATCCTCCTTCTCCTAGTTATTCAATCACATACTACTATACGTGCTACAGTGAAGGGATTTTGCAGATGTAATTAAGGTCCCACATCAGTTGCCCTCAAGGTAGTGTAATTATGCAGATAGACCTGACTCGGCTGGTGGTAGAGGAGGAAGTCAGTGACTTTGAAGCATGAGAATGATTTGATGCACTGTTGCTGGCCTAAAAATGGAGGTGGTCATGTGGCAAGAAATGCAGGTGGCATTTAAAGCTGAGAACAATAATTGGTTAACAGCCAGCAGGTAGGGACCTCAGTCCTATAGCCACAAGGAACTGGATTCTGCCAACAACCAGAATGAAAGTGAAAGTTTTTCTTTCCTTTTTTCCTACCCAGAAATTGCAGAACAGACCACAGTCTGCAGGAATCTATTTTTTTTTTTCATTTCAGCATATTATGGAGGTACAAATGTTAGGGTTACGTATATTGCCCTTGCCCCTCTCCCTCTCGAGTCAGAGCTTCAAGCGTGACCATCCCCCAAACGTTGCACATCTCACTCATTGTGTTTATATATACCCATTTTAGTCTTGCAATGCCCTGGGCAGAGAACCCAGTCACACTGTGCCAGACATTGTGTCTGGGTTCAGTGAACAGTCAGTGGAAAATGGAACATTCTCACCTTTAGAAAAACTGGCTCATAAAAGATGTGAATGGCACATTTGTTAAAGGAGATGTTTGACTCAGGAGAATACTTAAGGTTCTATTTCAGTGATCCAAATAATCTGAGGCTAGTAAATCATGGAAAAGAAAGTTTGAATATCACAGTTAACCTGTATGTATATCTAACATGGCTCAGATACTGGATAGATATGGGGGCAAGGATAAATAAAAGTCAGGAGGCAAGGGCGTGGCATCTTGATCTTAGCTGATCAGAAAGTTGGTGATGCAGAAAATGACAAATTAAAAACGGCAGAGTTGTTGAGAGAGAACAATGATTTGAGTCACATGCAAATGTAACCTAAGCTATACAGCCAATAATGGGTATAGAAATACTAGATAGAAAGTGAAGGAAAATGCAGGACTGTAAGATAAGTGGTAGTCATTTAAATAAAGTTAATAAACATATAAAGGGATGGATTCATGAATCCAGGAAAAAATGAGAAACCTAGGGATTGGATGTAGAGCATAATTGTGATGGTGTGCTACAGCTGGCTCATCCAGGCTTGTATGATTGAATTTCATACACTTTTTCTTAACTCTGTTTTCACTGATTTATCATATCAGTAGCTTGAAGTAGGCCATAGTGGGAGTATTCGAATCACGAACATCAGCAAACACTACAAATCAGGTCCCTCTCCCCCACCACCCCAGAGAGCCAGTTGTTAAACATTTGCTAGCACACTACTAAATATAGGGCACAGGGATTTTAAGAAGAGTCAGTACTAGAGTAATGCTTTTTTTTTTTTTTAAAAAAAAGGACCTAAAGTAGTCAATCCTCACAGAAAAAAAACTATTATGAAATGGATAAAAACCTTAAATGTAAGACATGAAACCATAAGAACACTAGAAGAAAATGTTGGAAAAACTCCTATAGATATCAGTCTAGGCAAAGAATTTATGAAGAAGAAACCAATGGCAATCACAGCAACACCAAAATTAAATAAATGGGATTTGATTAAATTAAAAAGCTTCTGTACAGCCAAAGAAATAATCAACAGAGCAAATAGACAACCTACAGAATGGGAAAAAAAGATTTGCAAGCTATACATCCGATAAAGGTCTAATAACAGAAATCTACAAAGAACTCAAACAAATCAGCAATAAAAAAAATAAACAACCCCATTAAAAAGTAGGCAAAAGACATGAACAGAAGCTTTTTCGAGAGAAGACAGACAAATGGCCAATAAACATATGAAAAAATGCTCAGTGTCACTAATCATCAGGGAAATGCAAATTAAAGCCATATGAGGTATCACCTTACCCAAGTTAGAATGGCTTTTATTAAAGAGTCCAAAATCAATAGATGTTAGTGTGTGTGCAGAGAGAAAGGAATGCTTATACACTGTTTGCGGGACTGCAAATTAGTACAGCCTCTATGGAAAACAGTACGGAGATTCCTCAAAGAACTAAAAGTAGACCTACCATTTGATCCAGCAAAGCCACTACTAAGTATCTAACTAAAGGAAAAGAAGTCATTTTATCAAAAAGACGCCTGCTCTTGAATGTTTATTTCAGCACAATTCACAATTGCAAAGATGTGGAATCAACCCAAGTGCCCATTGATTCGTGAGTGGATTAACAAAATGTGGCATATGTATACTATGGAATGCTACTCAGCCATGAAGAAGAATTAATTAAGGCCTTTTGTAATAATTTGGATGGAACTGGAGAGGATTATTCTGAATGAAGTATCTAAAGAATGGAAAAACAGACATCACATGTTACTATTAAATTGGCACTAATCGATGAGCACACATGTGCACAGAGGGAAGTAAAACTTAGTGGAAATCAAGCAGGGGGAAGGAGGAAGGAGGGCATGGACGAAAACCTACCTAACAAGTACAATGAACACAATCTGTATGATGAACACACTTATAACTCTGACTCAAGCATAACAAAAGCAATTCATGTAACCAAAAACATTTGTACCATCGTAATATTTTGAAATAAGAATTTTTTTTAAATGCAGGCATTCACTGTGTAAATTGTTCAAAATATCCAAAAATTATGAATGACTTTGGTGACTACCAGTTTGTCATTAACAATAAGAGAGCTTTTTCAATAAAGTACTGATCTAATCGCAAGGAATTGAGTAAAGATTGCATGCTGAGAAAATAGATCAGAAGTAGAATGCTATTTGGCATTGATTAATAAATTATTTGCTGGGATAAAAATGAGAAGATCTGAGTTTCTTATGCTATCAGTATCACTTGTCTCTCTGGGCCTCAGTTTCTTATTTATAAAATCAGAGGTTTGGACTGAATTTCCTGAAAGACCTGCTCCAGTTCTGATAGTTGAGAATTGATGCTCAAAGATTAAAAAAAAAAAAAAGAGTTAAAAACAAAGAAATAAAACTTCAGCATCCTCACATACACCTCAGTCTCCTTAGACCACACTTTTATAATTGCATCTTCTCTCCATGAACTCCATATCTGGAGCCATCTCTTCTAGGAATTAAACACATGCATCATCTCACATTTTGGTACAGGTATTATTTAAGAGAGGAATGAGACAGACAGTCAACTGAGGTTGATTAATGTGCTGCCTTGGGGTGGGGAGAAGGGAGAGGATTGTATTAACCAAAGCTATCCCTCCCCCTTTATCCCTTCAGGTCAAATTATTCAGTCAATGCTGTCAAAACAAAAGGAGTGATTCCTTATAGTTGAAAAAAATTGATTTTTTTTCCTTCTTTTTCATGCTTAATTTAAAAAATATCTTTAAAATTATTTTTATCAAAAAAATCATCCAGAAAAAGCTTAGTATTTTTTTGTTTGTTTGTTTGTTTTAATCCCTAGGGGCTTGATGGAAAACTTGTGACTACTAAATCTCCTTGGGATTTTATAGATTGGCCAGGTTTTCTTTGAGTGTATGGCATTCAGCAGCTTGCTTTGCCACTAGCTTCTAGACCTGAGGTTTGCCTCAGAGATGTGGCGTAGGGTGTTACTGACACTTATGACTGCAGCGGGAAGTGGAAAAGCAAATAAGCTTTCACATTCACTGAGGTAGAAAATGGGCTGCAGGGAAATCTGAGTCTTCAAGGTGGAGCAAACATACATCATGGCTGCTTCTAAGGCAGTTAGGTGGTGAAGGAGGATTTATTAGCTGAGCTGTAGATGACTCCTGGTCTTCTGATTCTAGTCTGAAGTTACCAATTCCAGAGTAAGAAGCACATGGGAATATCAGTTTACTAGACCAGAGAGGGAGGGGGAAAGCAATAGAAGAAGGTATAAAAGAGAAGACAACGAGAGATATTTTTGAAAATTTTGGCTTTATGGTGACCATGATACATCACCAGCCCATCATGGTATTTATGAAGAACTTTTTTTATGTTGATGTCAAGCTCGACTAGGTGTTCTTGAGGAGAAGCATAAAGAATGATCAGATTTGTAGCCAATATGACCTCAGGAGGGGATCAAATCACCTAAGAACATGTAGATGGAACAAATGAGAGGAATAAGGAAAAATTCAGGGATGATACCATTAGTTAATAGAAAACAATAAGCTGAGGAGTCAAAAGAGACATTTGATAAGTGTAGACCAGAAAGGACAGAGATGCCCCGGATGGGGATGGCATCACCAAGACAAAGTAAGGAGGCATTGTGAATGTGTTGAGTACCACTGAAGGCTCAGGAAAATTAGAAAATGTTGGTGGATTTAGAAAAATAACTTTTGGTTGAGTCTGGATTTAGACGAAGAAGTAGAGATAGTAAAAGAAAGCTCTTATGAGGGGGTGATGGATTTTGAAGAAGAGAATTAAAAATGGTTGTTGGAGTAGAGTAAAAAGGAGGATTATCTGTTTATTTACTTTTATAATGCAGAATTTTACACACTAACACAGGAGATTGGACACAGGAGATTAAAGATCTACATGGGGAACAGTTTATTGATCAAGTGAGATATTAGGGGGCATTCCTGGCTAAAAGAAAATTTAATGTTACAAGGTGTCAGAAGTTTCTGGGAGTAAGTTACTACAGGTCAGTGTTCATCCTAATATTTCAATTAGACCAATGGGGGATAAAGGATGCTTTTAGTATGAGATAGTCTCTGAAATAACTAAAGAAATCTTTTTTATGTATGGTGAATTTTAGGAATGAAATGTCCTATCTTATAAAGAATGACTCATTCTGTTTTAGAGATGTTCAATAGACACGTGAAGAGTCTTCCTTGTGGGAAGCAAGTTGGACCAGGTGACTTGCAAGAAACTTCAAAACTGTGTGTCTGTAATTGTTTGAATTTAGCCACAATTACCTCCCCTTGATTGACCTATATATCATATAAATTATCAATTCATAATTACTAACCAACTTCAATTAATATTTATTCATCTATTCTTTCAACAAAAGCTTATTGACCACCTACTATGTGCTAAGCACTATTTTATACTTTGGGAATAAAACAATAATACAAGAAACACTTCCTTATTGCCAAGAAACTTATACTGTATTCCAGGAGACACAGAAAAACACAAAAAGATACAATATAATGTTAGTATATCAGTCTGCTTGGGTTGCCATAACGAAATACCTCATACTGGGTGGCTTAAATAACATAAATGTATTTTCTCACAGTCTGGAGTCTAGGATCAAGGTGCCATCAGCACTGGTTTGTAGTGAGGCCTCTGTGCTCAGCATGTTTGTGATGTCTTCGTTGTCCTCACATGGCCTCTTCTTTGTGCACATGCTGAAAGAAAGAAAAAGAGAGAAAGGAGAGAGAGAGAAATTTCTGGTGACTCTTCCTTTTCTTATAAGGACACCAGTCCTATTGGATTAGGGCACTATCCTTACAACCTCATTTAACCTTAATTGCATCCTTAAAAGCCCTGTCACCAAATATAGTCACATTAGGAGTTAGGACTTCAATGTATGAGTTTGAGGAGGACGCAACTCAGTCTATAACAGATAATAATAACTCCTGTAAAATTAGAGGAAAGAACTGGAGAATAATAGAAGTGGTGCTATTTAGATAGCAAGTCTCTCACACACACACTCTTCGAAGTGGCGATTTTTGAGTCGAGATCAGAGTGATGAGAGGAAGCAAGTAATAGAAAGGGTGGGGCAGTATATTCCGATCAGAAACAAACAAACAACAAAAGTGCAATGGCTCTGAAGAAACTGTAAGCTTGATTTGTTTGAAGAACATCAAAAAGACCAAAATAGTTCTTTTACCACCAACCCACCAACATGGGGTGTGTTTGTACCAAAACCATGTAGAAAGGGGCCTGGGTCATCATCGAGAAGTACAGCATGTCCCTGGGCAATGATTTCCGCATGAATAAGCACATGTGTAAGATCTCCACTATTCCCAGGAAGAAGCTCTGCAACAAGGCGGCAGGCTGTGTCATGCCTCTGGTGAGTCAGACTCAGAGAGGCCCTGCAAGAGGGATCTCTCAGGAGAGAGAAAGAAAAGATAATTATGCTCCTGAGGTCTCAGTACTGGATCAGGAGATGACTGAAGTAGATCCAATGCTAAGGAAATGTTGAAGCTTTTTGACATTGGCAGTCAGTCCAAACTACAGGTCACTCAAGCTACAGCTGGGAAAAATTTCAAAACCCCAAGTGGAGACATTTCAATCTTTCTGCTCTGCTGTAATAGTTTCAATAGCCTGGAATGATGACAACAGCACAAAAAGAAGACCAAGACAAATAAGATCAAAATAAGTTTAATGAGTTAAATCTAAATAATTATATGAATTTGATACTCATATACATTTGATGGCTATATACAGAGTTTCCATTACATACTAAGTCACACACTAGGTACTGGTGAATATCAACAGGAAATAAGATAGTCTGTATGCTCAAAAAGTCTTAAGAGAGACCTAGTATGATAATGTAATGATATAGACATGCATCCCTGTGGTCTAAATAGAAGTCTGGTGAGCTTTTTCATTTAAACACGGTTCTATATAAAGTTACATTGAAATAAGACTGTCTGAGTTGTATCTTTGCCCTGCTACTCCATAGCTGTGTAAGTACTTAATGTGTCCAAACCTCTAATTCTTCATTGACAAATGACTGTAATAAGGTTACATTTCAACCTAAAGCAAAGTGTTAACAACAAATATGCATTTAATAAGCAAAAGCTCTTTTTTACATGGTACTCGATATATAATTGGAGGTATTTGATTCCAAAATAGATTGGGTCAGAAGAGCCATTAGGAAAGAGAACACTTTAGATTACCAGTAAAAAATAGTATCAAAAATGCAAATGAGTGCTATAGTTTGAATGTCCCAAGTGAAACTCAGGTTGAAATTTAATTGGCAATGTAATGGCATTTGGAGGTGGTACCTTTTAAGAGGTGATTACCCTCAGGAGTGGATTAATCCTATTATCATGGGAGTGGATTAGTTATCACAGGAGTGGGTTCCTAATACAAGGATAAGTTCAGCCACATACCTCCCTATGTCTCCTGCACTTATTCACAATGTTATTCCTTTTGTCATGGGATGACCCTACCAGATACCAGCACCATGCTCTTGGACTTCTCAGCTTTAAGAACTGTGGGCCAAATAAGCTTCAGTTCTTCAAAAATTAATCAGTCTGTGGTATTCTATTATAACAGCATAAAACATACTAAATCAGTGAGTAAACAAGATTCTACAGAGAAAGGGGCCTTCACCATGTGCCTCAAACCATGACCCTTATGACTTCCTACTATATACTTTAATAAAGTCAGCGGTAAGTCTTAACAATATATTCACACAAATGGATATAAACCTGCTACTTTTGTTACTGTCTCTGATCTTAAATATAACCTCTTTAGACTCAGATCTTTTCTAATAGTTAATGACAGAGGAAAATCTGAAACAAGAGAAGCTTAAATCAGACAGTAGTTTTAAAGAAAATGTAAATGTGTGTGTGTGTGTGTGTGTAGAGGAATTACTTTAATTAAATAAAAAAAGTGAAATAGGTAGTATAATTTGGGCTTGATATCCATTCATGATAACAACCTATCAATAAAACTGAAGGGAGTGATGGAAAAAGTTACTGACCAAAGTAACTTTGGAAATAAATAACATATGTAAGACTGAAAAAGGCAAACAAATTGTACATAGCTCTGCACTCTAGTTGATAAAGTTGTTTGTTCACAAGTGAGTGGGTTAACAACTCTCAAAACCACCACACATATCTATTGGAATTGAGCAATTATGCTTATGGATGGATGGCAAATGGTGGAAGCCAGGTCAACCAACCTTAGGGCAAAAGGTTACAGGCAGTCAAAAGGAAAGAAGGCTAGAATGATTTGTGTCATTATGGATTGGAGTTGGAGACAGCAGTTTAGCTTGATATCATTTAGATGCAGATTATATATATACATATTTACAAATATGCATATATATACACAGGTTAGTATATACTCATATTTCTTTGTTCTGTCAGCTGAGAGGGAGTAGAAACAAAGACATCCAGCAGGTATCTGGGCACCTATCATCCAAATTTTGATTTCTTTTATTTTCTTTTTTATTTCAGAATATTATGGGAGTACAAATGTTTAGGTAACATATACTGCTCAAGTCAGAGCTACAAGCATGTCTATCCCCCAGACAATGTGCTCCGCACCCATTAGGTGTGAATACACCCAACCCCTCCTCCACCCTCCCAACTGGCCAATACCCGATGAATGTTACTTCAATATGTGCACAGAAATGTTGATCATTTAATAAGAATTTGATGGTGAGTACATCTGGTGTTTGTTTTTCCATTCTTGCGATACTTCATTTAGTAGAATGGGCACCAACTCCATCCAGGATAATGGTGTTAGATCACCATTGTGTTTTGTGGCTGAGTAGTATTCCATGATATACATATACCACATTTTATTAATCCACTCATGTATTGATGGGCACTTGGGTTGTTTCCACATCTTTGCAATTGTGAATTGTGCTGCTATAAACATTCAAGTGCAGGTGTCTTTTTTATAGAATGTCTAATGTCTTTTTATCCTTTGGGTAGATGCCCAGTAATGGGATTGCTGGATCAAACAGTAATTCTACTACAGCGCTTTGAAGTATCTCTGTATTACTTCATATAGAGGTTGTACTAGCTTCCAGCTCCCCTTTTGATTTCTAATATCATTCTCTAATGAAAGAAACCAGGGATCCTTGGAGAAATGGCTAGTTTTAGGAAAGGGACAGGGAATATACCAGATGAGCAAAAAACATCTAGGTAGCAAGAAGCACATTTTGTAGGGCAGGATGTCTACAAGATGAACCTTTAGAACTCCAGTATTTTGTACTGCTAGAAAGTAAGAAAGTGCTAAATCATACCTCAACACACACACACACACACACACACACACATGCCCCCACACACATATTGGGGTTAAATCAAAGGGACACAGGATCCAACCACAAGAGCTACTAATAATCAAAGCTGGAACATTTGATCAAAGAGAAAATGAAATAGCATTTGATTATAATCCAAAGTATTAGATACATATGCATGAGTCATACTGTTATAAATAAATAATTGAATGAATAAATATATGGGGGATAATCAACAACATTCCCATGCAGAAGAATTACAAATAGTTTATGTAATAAATTGCCTTTAATGCAAAGAAACATAACTCCCCATGCCTTAAGTATGGACAGGGAGGAGGGAGAAAAAGAATAACTTCATAAGAGTGAAACTTGACAAACATAACCTCAAGTCAAGTGATCAAGATGATAAGACATATTGATTGCATATACCTTTGATCTATGATGAGAATGACACTTTACCTTTGTGGTCTTTTTTTCCCAAAATACTTTGTCCCAGTCTAATCATGAGAAAAAGCATCAGGTAAATCCAAACTTAGATACATTCTCCAAAACATACCTGGCCAGTACTCCATAAAACTGTCAAGTTCATCAAAAAACAGGGGAAATCTGAGACACTGTCACACTGAGAAGTGCCTAAAGAGACATGACTAACTGTAATGTGGTATCCTGCATGGAATCCTGAAACAAAACAAGAACAAAGGACATTAGGGAGAAACTGAGGCAATCTGAATGAAGTGTGAACTTTAATAACAACATTTCAATATTGGGTCTTTAATTGTTACAAATATGATATACCAAAGTAAGATAATAATAGGAAAACAGAGTGTTTGGCATACAGGAGTTCTCTGAACTACCTGCAAAATAATTCTGTAAATCTAAAATTAAATTTATTTAAAAATGAATGAAAGAAATTTTAAAAAGCAATATATTAGGATATCTAATCACAAGTTTATATAAATATTGATTCAGCATCTCTAAATGAGTTTTCCATGGAACAGTAGTCCTGTAAGATGCCCTAGGAAAAAACAAATCATTTCTTTGGTCAAATAATTTTGAGACAGGATGCATATTATGAGAGCCCTTGGAGATTCACAGAGTATATTAGAATATTAAAAATTCTAAGAAATATTACAAAAAA
>VSMD01134171.1:0-16496 GCA_008750895.1 Mirza zaza | reverse complement strand
TTTATATATAGTGTGATCACAACTAAGTAAAAAATAGTTTGTATAAATACAAATACTTGAAAAAAGATATCAGAATGCTAATAATGGTTATTGGTGAGGTGAGGATTAGGGGTGATTTTTTCCCCTGCTTTCTACTTTTCTATTATCTATGGGTGATTTTTTTCCCCTGCTTTCTACTTTTCAAAATTCTTTTCACAGTGAGCATATGTTATTTTATAATATTAAGAAATTAAGCAAACTATATGAATAAAGATTTTGTTGGTAAGTGGGCAGTAATATCTGTTCAAGTGTGATGCCTTGATTCCCATGTGCAGATTCCCATATGGTTGTGTTCCATATTATACTGTTCCACGGGCTTTCTGTGGAAATTAAATATCCCACTATTCAATATATATTTCTGTGTATTAAGAAACTGTTACAGAAATTTAAATTTTACAGCCTTACATGAGAGATTAGGAAGGTGTTTTATGAAAAAAATTTTTTCCCATATATTTGAAATTTCATTTATATAACATGCAACTTTTCAGGACTTCTTTTGTGTGAAGTAAGATACATTTGTATGTGCTGACGTTTGTCAAGAGCACACCAAGAAGGAAAAACAAACTATGATTCTATCAATTCTTTTGTTAACAAAGTTTTCACCCCTTATTTGGTGGAGGTAAGTAGGATCCTGGTTCACTCATGACTGTCCTTGTTTACAGTATTGTCCTGGTATTAATAGCACCTCCTTTTTCTCTCAAAATTGCTTTGCTTCAGACAAGTTCCCCAGTCATTTTAATGGGGAGGAGGGGAGGAACAGTGGGATGATCTGGATGCTGACTCCTGAGTGGAGGCACGTTTGTGGGGTACAGGGGGTGAAGCTGGCTCCAAACAGTCCACATGCAGAGAGCGGGAGCTGGCGGCTGCACTTAAAGGGACAGAAAGTACCCCAGCTGCCAAAAAACGCTGTATTTACTTGGGCTGTATTACTTGGTCTGATCAGTAATATATCTATGACTTGATAGTGATTCTGACAATATTGGCTCTACCTGAAGGAACCCATACTACTAAGTGAAGTATCCCAAGAATGGAAAAACAAGCACCACATGTACTCACCAGCAAACTGGTATTAACTGAGCAGCACCTAAGTGGACACATAGGTACTACAGCAATAGGGTATTGGGCAGGTGGGAGGGGGAGGGGGGTGGGTATATACATATACAATGAGTGAGATGTGCACCATCTGAGGGATGGTCATGCTGGAAACTCAGACTTGTGGGGGGAGGGGGGAAAGGGCATTTATTGAAACCTTAAAATTTGTACCCCCATAATATGCCGAAATAAAAAAAAAAAGAAAATCTATCTAGTTGGTTTAAGATACCAAAGACACACCAGCCCCAGGAGTTCTTTTCTAACTGCCCTACAAACTGGTGATAGTTAAGTAAATAAGATCCCACATAATAGATCCCACTGTGGAGCTTGGCATTTCCACCACTAAAGTTTTTATAATTCAATGTTATCATAATAATTAAAATTCTAATGCAAGAAAACAGCACAAAAGTACAGGGGAGATGAAGCCATTAAGGAGTTAGGAGGATGCTCCTGCTGACTCTGCTCTTCCTCAGCTGGATGAGCCTGGGCAAACGACTTCACTTCTTGGAGGTGAAGTAGTAAAAAGTCTGTTCAGTAGTAAAGAGAGGAAAATAAAACCTGTTCTGCCTATCTCATGGGGTCGTAGTGTGAATAAGATGGTTAGTATATGTGCAACGTCTCAGTAAATACAAAAGCACTCTGCAACTATCAGAGGCTATTAGCATTATGAAGTTATTAAAATAAAATGCCACAGTATCTTGAAGTAGTAGTACTGTCTTGGAATGTAGTGGACAAGTCCTGGGGGGAAAAGACATGAACTAGGTAAATTCTGATGGGTGGTTACAAGGAGGAGAAGGATGACTGAAGCAGGCTGGCTGATCCTCTGAACCATCTGGACAGTGTTTTGGGGAAAAAAGAAAAAAGAAAACAGATTAGCAGACCCCGTCTCAAGAGCTTGAGATCCCACTGACCAGACTCGGCCAGAGTAAGTTGTTTGGGGAGGGGTGGGAGCAGGCAGGCTACTAAACGTGATGCAAAAGGAACCAGAGGAGACTAGAAAGAGAGAGCCATGGGGAAGGAGGTGACAGAACTTCATTGCTTTGACAATTTTTTTTTTTCCCCAGAGCTGGCCTTGCTAGGAAACTAAGAGCTAAAATGAATTTTTTATATTTTTGATTGCTGTTCCTCCCAATGCACTTGTCCCCAATCCTAGACAATAAACTCCATGTGGGTGAGGATTTTTGTCCCTTTTCTTCACTGCTGAATTCCCAGCATTGAGAACATTTTTCTGGCACATAGACCCAGGATAATAAATATTGCATAAATGAATATCATTTGCCTCTGTCAACTTCTTTCTCCATTCATGTCTGTAATTCAAAGTTGGCCAAATTTTGTTATTGCAGTTCTGCAGCTACTTAAGGGGAGTCTTAGACCAAGTTTAGGACATTGGCCTTCATCTAGGTCATAGAATAGTAGCTCTCACTTGTAACTGCTACTCCCACCACCAACCTTAATTCTTTGTTGGCAACTTTTCAAATTCTGTTGACAAGTCTTGATATCTTACTGATATTCTTCAAGCACTAGGATTACCTGATCGAGAACAGAATTCTTTTTAAGTTGCGTTTAACTGGTTATATCTAGAAATAATATGGTAACTGGAATCTGAGCTTTCATTCTCACTGCAATTTGTTGCTATCCTTTGGGCACTGTAATACGATAGCGATTTAAAGAATGCGGTTTGGTGACAAATTTTGTGTGTTAACTTTACTGATAGCCTTAAGCTTTTTGAATGAGAGTTGAATCAGATTTTATTTTGTGTATGTTCCCTTCCCTATTATTACTTAACCTCCCACCAGATGTGTGATATGTAAATTGTAGATTGAGGTAAACGAACCCAATTGGTTCAATTCGAGAAATGCTTGTTGAGCTCCCACTGTATGCAGGTGCAGGTTAGGAGCTGAGAATATGATAAGTAAGACAAAATCACTGCTCAGTCCCTGGTGAGATATATGACACCAGAATGTATGTATGTTTGCATGTTTGTATATATATTATACACTATTATATGTGTAAAATGTGTGTATATATGTACACACGGGATGCTTTTAAAGGCAATTAATAAAATACCCAATTTAAAGTGTGAGTACATTAATTATCTCATAAATCAAGACTTTAGGGGTAAGAGTCCTCATAGTAACTTAATACACTGACTTGATGATATTACAGTTCTGTTTCTCTGCACTCTTTTGACTTGTCCCTTTGGATTCCAAGAAAGCAAGGGGAAGAATTGAAAGGGTGATTACAAACAAAGGTGGGGTCTGCCAACAAGGAAGAAATATGCATGGGGTTGCCTGTGTGTGAGTGTGGTGAGTGATCGACTGTCATACCCAGATAAAAAAGTTTGGAAATATTATACACTGATTTTGCCTGAGAAATGCAATGATTTAATGATATACCAAAGCCAGCAAAGGAGCAAAGTAGGGAAACATACTAGCTTTATTAATATGGCAGGATTTATGATTTTAAGTTATTGCTTAGTTAAACATACAAAAGTGAAGCACATTCAATAAAAAAATGTGTGCAACAAGGGCAGACCACTGTAAGGTCTGATGTATATCCTTCTCACATTTCTATGCATTTACAAAGGCTTAGATGTATGCATGTATATATACATTCACTAACATTTTATATATAGCCTTAATATCTAGTTGGCGTGTGATCTTTGCTTGGGTCCTCTAGACAGGAGAACCAGAGTCACAGATTAATTTGCAGCCACTTTGTTTGGGAAATGCAAATGAGGATGGTGAGAGTGACAAAAAAAAAAAAAAATGAAAGCAAGGCAAAAAATATGCAAAGCAATGTGATGTGCCTAACTGCACTGGTCACCGTGTCATCATGGGTCTGGCAAAGTCACAGCAGATGCTTGGCAGGTGGGTTCACTCGGCATAAAGGACTTTTCTGGAAAAGCTGCAAGAAGAAACCACACTTCAGAGTAGTCCATTGCAGGGAGAAAGGGGGAGGTATTTTTCTCCTTGGATCCCTCTTGCCTCTCGTTTCCCATTGGCCAATTTCACCTCACAGTGAGGTAACCCCCCATATTCCCAGCCCTTGGCAGCCATACAGGAAGCCAATTCCTGCTCCATAGGGTGGCATTGTATCCAAATCTAGAAATGGAGTGACAACTCGATGCTGCCAGGGTTCAGCACTTTGGGAGTGAGGGCCGTACAGGCCCAGGGATCCAACTTGAACTCCAGCCAGCTCAGGGAGCTCAGCAAAGGCAGTGGTTGTGGTAAGGCTGCAATAAGGGTGTGGGAGTTACTTTTAGAAAAAAGAAGCAGAAGAAATCTGAGAAAGTGCACAAAGACTGCATCCAATACACTTCTACAAAATGGAATTTTGCAAAAATGGAATATAATACACATTGTTCTATTTGCTTTTTGTTTTTTTAAAGATAGCTATTTTTCCATGCTAGTATTTTGAGATCAAACTCATTCTTTTGAACAAATGCCCAAGATAAGATTCAAGAGAATGCATATGCCGTAATTTATTTTGCCATTTCCTTTACTGATGGACATTCAGGTTGTCCCCCCAATTTCTCATTCTAGTACAACCGAGGGGACAAAAAAGTGCTAAGAATAATTTGAAAAGAAAGGTCTTATTTAAAATCAGCCACCACATCTGCCTAGAGCTCTACTGATCTAATCCTTGTGGCTGCATTAATTGTGCCCTACTGCATTTTGCCCCTGGGTCTGGCAGCTCTGAGTTTATGCTCCTGACTGGGACCTAGCTTTTCAAATGTCTGTCTGTGACATCGATAAGATATACTACTCTCTCTCTCAGGAGGCTCCCAACTCTGAGAGTAGATTATTTTTCATTTTTGCATATGCCCAAAGCCTTTCCATTTGAGTTATTCTGTCATTGAATAATTGTCTTGAATAAATAAAGAAATGAAATTCTGTGAATTCTGACTTTGCACAGCCAGGGTTTCCTGAGCTCTGTCATCTATACAGGTGAAATTAGTCACGTAATGGCTAAGGGGGAGACCTTGGGGAGACAGGTGACACTGTGCATTCCCTGACAAGGGGTTTGAAGTGTTCATCGATAAGAAAACACCATCATACAGGAGATTTTACATGTCCTCTACATCAAAAAATACCTCAGTTTTCATGCTTGTTTTGGAGGAAAACACTTTTATCTTATGTTTTTCTCTTGTTAATGCTTTGACACCTTGACAGTTTTGAACTTAATGATCCCTTATGGGGAGCAACAGGAACTCCATCTGCTTTTTCTATGTTGTAGGCAGCTCTTCCTCCTCTGTCTGCAACACATTGCTAAGCCCTTGAAGATTACGCTGGCATCCTTCCCCTATTACCCTAAAATGGCTAACTATGACATTTCTGAAATCTGCAAATTTTCCTGACTTTACTAAATCCCTTCATTTTATTTTAAAAGGCTACTAACTGCTTGAGACAGTAATTGTATTATAGAACACAAAATATTCTTTATCCTAGTGCCTTTGATTTCGTTCTCAGAGAACTTAATAACATAGTTAGCTTTGCTTTAAATTAAAAAGCAAATTCGACATGAAACTATTTAAGAAATTGATCAGACTAAAGAGAAAAGACAAAATTATTAACGTTACCTAGCCCTTAAAGATGCTTGACTAGTAATGTTGAGTGAACCAAAGAATACTTCTAGAATCTTAAAAAGAAAACTAATCTGACCACTAAATTCAGAACCAGAACAATATTTCTGTTTTACATGTTATTTAATATTCTTAATGCAAACATGTTATACCACTTTATTGATTACTTAACACATTAAACCTGAAGAATTAGACAATAATTACAGGTGAACAAATTGCCACATGTATCTTTTAGTTATGATATCCTAATAATGGAATATATTTTGTGGGTTTTAGTGGTAAAAAATTTCATACAATTATAAATGGTACTGCCTAGATTCAGTGACTCTTTAAAATTGAGAAAGGCCTGGAACTTCTCTATTCTTGGAATCTGCAACTAGGGCCATTTTTCTTTAAAATGCTGCCCCTTTCTTTATTAATCAAAGTTGTATAAAACCACTTATCACACTTCTGATCAGCATGAGTTTATACTGCACCAACTTAAACCTAGAAAACATGACATTTTAGTTTGCTGTGCAGTCTTGCCAAGGATAGATGTACAATTTCTATGTGATATATTTTGATATGTTGAAAATAGCTCAGTGAGCTCCATAACGACATTTGAGAACCCTCAAGGATCCAGAGACCCCCAGGTTGCCAGCTACTTCCTTAGCCAGGGGTTGACATGGATTTCAGATGGTACTGGAATTGTGATACTTACATGCTGCCTAATAGCAGTAGCTGTTTGATACCTACATCTTCTCAAAGTGGCCTAAAGGAAGCAATCTAATAATTATTATTCAATTTCTGAGTCAATGGCAGAAAACAGGAGAGAGGGAGAAGAAAGAGGTTGGGTATTTCTTTGCGTAGCTCCTCCCTTGCTAAGTCACCCCAGGCTGGCTGCACTCCGTGTCTGAAGGTGACAGCTCTTGTTGGGCAGCTCTCTCCATATACATCTCTGTTTCCTGGTTCAAGTAACTTTTCTCTTCCTTAAATCAATTTTTAACCAGGCCTTTAAGGATGTACATTTGGTATTTTACAATATTCTTTTATCAAGAATACTGCTGTAGGGCTGGGCGCGGTGGCTCAAGCCTGTAATCCTAGCTCTCTGGGAGGCCGAGGTGGGCGGATCGTTTGAGCTCAGGAGTTCGAGACCAGCCTGAGCAAGAGCGAGACCCCATCTCTACTATAAATAGAAAGAAATTAATTGGCCAACTAATATATATATAGAAAAAATTAGCTGGGCATGGTGGCGCATGCCTGTAGTCCCAGCTACTTGGGAGGTTGAGGCAGCAGGATTGCTTGAGCCCAGGAGTTTGAGGTTGCTGTGAGCTAGGCTGATGCCACGGCACTCACTCTAGCCTGGGCAATGAAGTGAGACTCTGTCTCAAAAAAAAAAAGAATATTGCTGTAATAAATAACTTTGTATATATGTCATTCCCTCCTCCCCTGCCCCCTGATTTGGGCTCAAAGGATTGCTGGGGTACTAAAGGGAATAAATTGCAAAGAAAGGAATAATGACCCAAACTAGAGCATGAACATAAAAGTGAGTGACTGAGGTATGGTGGAGAACAAGGTCATTTGAGCAGAGAAGTTCAAAAACCTGAGAAACTATGTGGTAGAAAGATCACCTACAATAGTTGTTAAAATCACCAGGAATTAGGACTAAAGTGAGAGATTATCAGACTGGAGCTAATATCATGGAGAAATGAGTGAGACCTACCCAGGTGTAGTCTGGATGACAGTAAAAATGAACATTTTGAGGTGAATTAATCAGATAACATGAGATTTAATACCAGAGAATTTTAAAAAGGGAGTGAGAAAAGTCTGAAAGTAGCAATGAGGAGCAAAGAGGTGCCCTTCCCCAAACGTAGGCCCAGATACATGAGGACTACGGGGTGGGGTATGGGGGCACAACCACTACATAAGATGGCTGCAGGGGAAGTGCTGTCTTCAGGGGAGACCTAGTTTTCTACAGCAATGAGGTGAAGTTCAGAGAAGAGGTTGAGGGTACAGAAGATTTGGCTGATGATAGATGAATTCCAGAGGGCACAAAGAAAGGATTTCATTAGTTAATGAGACAATAATCACAAGCAGTCCTTTTGCTGTAGTTTCACCAATTGTCTTTTGTTGCCTAAATTCATCTTTTAGAAGTTTTCTTAAGAAGGGCTAATAGGAACAACGCTATCTGAGCTTTTGTATATTTTTATCTCTTTGTTTGTAGTCCTTATACGTGAAAGACAGTTTGGCCAGACATAAAGGCTTTGTGTCAACTTTCTCTACTTGAGTGTCTTATATATGTTGCACCACAGTGTTTTTGAAATGAACGTTGCTGTGTAGAAATCTAAGGTCAGATCGACATTTTCCTTTTATAAGTGACTTGAGTATTTTACCTCTCCAAAGGATTATTTCTTTTTCTTTGTAATCAGTAGGTATACCAGGTAAGATGTCCTTGGCATGTAAAGTATCTTTTCAATAAAAAGATGTACTTTTTTTTAAAACAGAAAAAAGTTTTCTTCAATTATATCATTAAGTATTTGCTTGTTCCATCACTTTGAATCTTTTCCTAGTGGGCACCAATTACAAGTTTACAAAAAACTTTCTTAGCCTGTTTTCTATATATATTATTTTGTTTCTAATCACTTTTGACTATATATTTTTTTCATTTTACTTGTTTTTCTCATTTTTTTCCTTTATATTTCTTAAGTTTCTTTCATTTCTTACCTCCCTTCTCATTTTGTCTTTATTTCCGTGATGGTTTTTTTTTTTTTTAATTTTTTTACTACTTCTTTTCTGAATTCTTCCATCTTGCATTTCATCACCTCCTGTTATTTCACTGCATCTTCCTTGAATTCCTGCATTTCTGCTGTATGGCTTTCTTTTTATGGGGGTGATTATCTCATTTTTTTTCTAATCCTGGAAAAGATATTTTCAAAAAATGTAACTGCCATAGCTTCGTTTTACTTGTAAATTGTTCTTCACCTACTAGGTTTTGCTCCTTTTTCTAAAAATTTTGTTATAGTTTGTTATTTTGGTGGTACACTACTTTCTTTCTTATTTCTCATCCTTGAGTCAAGTGGGTTTTCCTGGACCAGCTATTTATAAGAGTTTCCAGTATAGGTGAGTGTAACGGTAAGAAGGAACTGTTTTTCACTAAGTGTAGACTCACTTCTCTGCTGCCACAGGAACAGACTGCTTCCTGCCAATATGGCTTATCTGTGTGATTGTTTGAGCAACCTCACTTGCACTATCTTTTTGAATCAAACTAGATACGAGGGGCTTTTGTTGCCAGCATGACTTGCCCCAGTTCCCACACCTCCTTTGGCAAAGAAAGGATAATGTTTCTGT
The DNA here is from genome assembly GCA_008750895.1 of Mirza zaza. Taxonomy (NCBI): domain Eukaryota; kingdom Metazoa; phylum Chordata; class Mammalia; order Primates; family Cheirogaleidae; genus Mirza; species Mirza zaza. The sequence continues at coordinate 7,453 of VSMD01134171.1, read as the reverse complement.
GACTCAGGGTGTATTTATTACCTTCAGGAGTTATACTTTTGCTACCATTGTCTAGTTGAACCTTCCTGCTGCTGAGATTGGTCTTTGTTTTTTCTCTCTACTTTCTCCCACACAATTTTTGCTCAACCTCAGCTGTTTTTGTCAATTCTTATACATGTTTTGGAATCTGGATGGTATATTTACATTCTAATCTGCAAAAGAAAAAAAAGCTTTGTGAATTTTGGGGGTGGGGTTTTGTTTTTGTCCTTTTAGCTCTTCAATGGTTTCCAAAGGTAGAAAAAGAAAATACTAATATACTCAGTCATGTTCACACCAGAAGTCCTAATTCTTTAGAATAATAATTTCCATATTTTAGGGATAATCAGAAATCTGTATGCATGTGGCCTGAATTCTCTCCTAATGATGTTCAAAATTACAGATTTTTAGAATAATATAAAAAGAGTCCTTCAAAACTTAGTCATCTGTTAATAAAAACGCACACATAGCCTACCAAAACTAGGGATGACTCATATCTCTTGGCAAGGTTTTACTTGAAGCCTTATAATTATGATATGCTGGAAATTTCAGGACCCCTAGGGACAGACCAATTAAGATTTTCTATTGTTCATTTACTCCTTATAAAAAAACAGGCTAAGCAATATTCAGATACTTCTAACGCTGTTTCCAGATCTTTGCCTCAAGGTCAGATTCTACAATTATTTGATTCATCTGGGCCCTGAGTTGGCAATGCTAGCATTGAATTGGGGACAGATGCCCATTCCTTGCAGCCAAAAGTGTCTGCTTATCTGGGAAGAATTATTTCACACAAGGATGATGTCAGAGTATTTTTGGTCCTGAAAGATGCTTAAAACAGAAACTTGTTGATTAATTTTGATTATGTCAATGACAATATAGTTATCTATGTGACTAAATAATTCTTGAGATGTCTGGTCTGTATTTAAGCAATGTATAGCTGAATTTCTACTCCAGATTTTTCTTACTGATGATATGGTTGCTATAAGCCTGGATTTCAGCAGTTTCATGAAGTAGAGCCAAGCAGACTGAAATTTAGGATAATTTTGTGATTCATATGCCACTTCTCAAATTCTAATTAAATTTTGTCTTTTTTGATAGCACAGTTCCTTTAGTCTGTGAAATTAAATTCCTCTTGCAACCAAGCTGCACAGATAGAAGAAATACTTGGTAATTCAAACACATCTTAAGGTTTGTACACCAAAAACAGCTGCAGAAACTTAAAGCATGGTTCATGTTCATCGAACTATGTCTTCTGAAATTTGGACTTTACTTCTACCAAAATAGTATAGCAACTCCTCAAAATCTTTAATTCCATTAAATTCAGGGCAACTGCCTGGTTTAAGGCTGAGATTTTTACTTCTTGAAACAAAAGCTCTTGCTTTCCCCTGTGGTTTCAAGTTCAGTATATTCAGATGTTTCATCAGAACAGCAAGAAAGCACAATCTCTTGGGCCCCTACATGTTGAATAAGTTTGGCCTCTGAGAGCTCTTTAATCCTCCAAAGTTCTTGACCTCAAAATGTCTCTTTAACAAGTTCCCATAACCTAGCCTTCTGGCTGCATTAAAATAAACCCAGACTGCATACACTGCTTTGTCTTTGTCCAAACTGGTAATAGTTAAGAGCACTGGCATGAAGAATGTTGACAACCATGATAACTTCTACTCTTACACTAGGAAAATAACCTTTCTTACAAAGCTCAAATCACGAACACACCCGATGAATGATGCAAGGAACAGCAGACCAATTTGTATTGAAGCATTTCTCCCCTCTTTCATTGCAGGTACCCCTCCTAGAGTAAATATTCATGTTTATACCAAACTCTTCAAATTCCTTACTGTCAGAGATAGCCCCTGCAATGTCTCTGTGTTCTAGCTAATTAGGATCAGTTAGATCAGCTACTGGATACTGTTGCTTTGCAGCATTCTATTTCATATATTTGGCACATGAGATGTACATCTTAAATTAAAAATAAAATAAACATTTCTACATCCTTGGGTAAGTGTATATGTGTCAAAATGGTTTTAAAACTTTTTTTCAAAGCTAAAAGTTCAATGTGTAAAGGAAACAAAAGAGAAGCCAGCTGTAGTTAAAGGGGGCAATGAATAAAGGAGCATTCTCCTTGCCTATTTGTAGGCAAAATCTGTAGGCCCGTCTGAAGTACCCTTTGACGCCTCGTCAATTTTGTGAAAAGTACATGAGTACATTTATTAAACTGTATTCTTATTCTCACTCATATATTTATTTAAATTTATAAATATATAAATGTATGTATATAATGTAATTGTTACAAGATAACAATTAACCTTGTTAATTGTGTTATTTAGACCTTCTCTTTTCTTACTTATTTTATTTTTGACCACTTGATCTGTTCTAGGAGAGAGAGATAAATTAACTATTCAGGTCTTCTGTTGATTTCTCTTTGAATTTGCTGTAGTTTTGCTTTATAAATTTAATGCTATGTTGTTTGGTACATTAATATTCATAAGATAAATATTTTTATTTGCATGTATTTTTATTTTTGTAAAATATGTATTGTTTTTATGTATGCACTATTTAAAATTTAAAAAAGAATTTTCTTTAGAGATGTGGGTAGGGGGGTTCTTTCTATGTTGCCCAGACTGGCCTCAAACTCCTGCACTTAAACAATCCTCCTACCTCAGTCTCCTGAGTAGCTGGGATTATAGGCCTGGGACTAAACTGTGCCTGTTTTGTATGCACTTTTAAATGTACATGTGTTGTCTTGATCATATATCCACATTTTTTAAAACTTAGAACTACATTTTTAAGATCCATCCATGTTACTTTGTGGCCCTCATTAGTTGTTTCTAACTGTAGCACAATATTTGTAATGGTTAATTTTATGTGTCAACTTGATTAGGCCATGGGTTGCCCAGAAGTTTCAGCAAACATCATTCTTGGTATCTCTGTGAGGGTGTTTCTGGATGACATTAACATCTGAATCAGTAGACTGAGTAAAGCAGGTTGCCCTCTTGAATGTGAGTAGGCTTCATCCAATCAAGTAAAGACCTGAATAGAATAAAAAGACTGAGTAAGAGATAATTCTTCCTGCCTGACTACATGAACCTTTACCACCTTTGTACTCATACTGAAATACTGGCTCTTGTTGGGTAACAAGCCTGCCAGCTTTCATACTGGAACTTACACCATCAGCAATCCTGGTTCTCAGCCCTCAGAATCTATAACTACACCATTGGTTTTCCTGGGTCTCCAGCTTACCATCTGCAGATCTTGGGACTTCTCAGGCTCCAAAATCATGTGAGCCAATTCCTTATAATAAATCTTTTTCTCTCTCTTATATCTATCTATATATCTGTCTCCTGTTGGTTCAGTTTCTCAGGAGGACACTAACACAATACTCTGTGGTGTGCACCTACCACTTCTTTTTACTTATTTGCTCTCCTGCTGATAGCCCCCCAGAGTGCTTCCAACTCCCCCCGACCACAAATAACCCTGAAATGACCCTTCATGAAAATTTGTTTGAGGCATATTAAATATACCCAGGAGTAGACTTGCTGGGTCATAGTTCGTACAAAGTTTGCACTCCTCCTGGCAGTTCATGAGGGGTCCTGTACTCCTACAGCCTCACCAACACTTGACATTATCCAGCTTAATAATGAACTTGAACATTTCTTCATATGCTTGTTAACATTCTGGATTTTCTGTTCCATCAATTATCTGTTTCTTTGCCAATTTTTCTGTTAGGGTCTTTTCTTTTTCTTGTCGATTTGAAAAGTTATTTTTAATGCTAGAAATGAATCTCTCAGTTTTTGACACTGTAATTATCTTCTTCCAAATTTTCCATATATTCCATGAGCTTTAGTATCTACTCTGTGCTCCTGTTTTAAAGCAACAATTGTACACTTTTAAAATTTATAGTCATAAATTATATGTTTGGTCAAAATTTCCTTTGCTTAATGGCAACTCTTTTTTTGAATGAAAATTTTAACTTTCCATTTTCTCCTATGCCCTCCTTTCTTTTTTCGTATGGTATCTTTATATGCTGGTTTTTGAGTGATTATTTTTTGTTTTTGAGATGGGAGTTTCACTATGTTGCCTGGGCTGGCCTCGAACGCCTGGGCTCAAAAGATTCTCTCGCCTCAGCCTCCCAAGTAGCTGTGACTATAGGCACATGCCACTGTACCCAGCTAATTGATTACTTTTTCACTGATTACTCACATTCAAAAGAGGAGATGTTTTCCAAGATGTGCTAATTGCTGAAGGTTTCTGCTGAGAGGCCTGGGCTATGATTCAGCCTAATAGGACTCCTCCTCACCACTCAAAAGTTGGGTAGATGAGTTCCTTTATCTTCTACTTCTAACTCAGAGAAATTGGCCATTGCAGGGCTGCTCACATTGCAGTCTGTTTTCTTCCATTTTTCCTTACCAACACAATGCTTCCTGCGTATATGGCAGGTCTGAATGATTCCTCTTCCAACTGTGCCTTACCTCCTACTCTTTTATAATTAACCAGGTTGCAGGAAGGCACTGCTGCTAATCCACACACTTGATTCCCTTGTTTGAAATGGTCTCTAAGGTAAGTCATTTACTTTTGTGAAGGTGTTTTGTTGATGTTTTCTGTGGTCTGTAGCCATTTATATCTTTTACCAAAATATTCCTGCTTCTCACTGTATTTCACAAATATTGTAGTTAAGAGTTTCAGGTGTCTCCTGTTTTCAGTGCAAATGGATTTTGCATTAGTGTCATTATCCTTGCTACTAGGTAATTTCTGAGAGGAGAAGGAATAGAGGATGCTATATTTACTCTTTGGAGGACATTTAAAAAAATCACTGTTTTATGTATATGTTATGTTATCCCAACTATATTGTAGTTTGAGGATTTTTCTGCTTTACTTTCTTGAATTCTTTACTGTTGATTCTTAAAGATTAGTGTCATAAGAATTGCTTCCACTGTTTTTTAAAAAAATTCCAGGTGGGCCTAATCCGCAAAGGTTCTGATTCATAAGACCTGGGTTAAACAAGCTTTTCAGGTGATTCTGATGCTACTGGTTTACCAATTGAATCTTGTACGTAGCCATTCAAAAATATTGACTGATGTACAAAGGGATGAGTATTTATGTGAGAACTCTTAGTTTATATAACAGAATAGATATTGTTTTTATAAGTTAGACTGCCTGATGTTAAACAGTAAATAAATACAATTTTATCTGTCAATTAAAAAATGACTGGCTGAGATAAAATATGCAGCAACAAAGGAGGTACTTAGGTGGGGATATTTTCCTTGAGAATGGAGAAACATTTTTTTCTAATCTCAGAAATATCCCATGATCTGTTCAGTTGAGTATTATTTAGTACACTAATGATACACAATAAATATTGATGAATGCCAACATCAAAATAGGCTGAATTCTGAAAGACAAAAAGTCTCAGACTCCCCCAAAGTAACCCAAGAAATGCAAGTTATCTATATGTTTATGTGACTAACCAGGCAAATATTCCCTTCAGAACAATTTACCCAAAAGGTAGATTGTTTGTTAATTTGTGAATGTGTTAGATATATCAAAATGTTTCTTCTTTCCTGTTTCTACATTCAGCATTTTTTTTTGTGGCAGACTTCTTGTTTTCCCTTCTTCCTGGGCAGATGACTGTTAATCTACACTCAGAGACTACATTTTTCAACCCACCTTATAGCCACATTTAGCTATGTAACAAAGTTCTCATGAAGTAATGAGTTCTGCTCTATTTTTTTTCATAACATATATCATTACTAAACATTATATTATATATTTACTCCTCTACTGACTGTCTCCTCCACTAGACTGTAAGAGCCAAAAAGGGAGAATGTCTTATTCTGTCATATTTCCAGCATCTGAAAAGTATCTGGCATATAAAGGACACCCAATAAATAAGAGAATTAATGCATAAAGGGATTATTGCAAAGATATAGAGATAGATGTTATATAATATATGGGTTCTAGGTTTTCTATAATGAAGATGAATAGTAGGTCTCATGAAGGATAGTTTATTTTTATTTGGGTTACCAGCTGAACTTGAATGACCACTCTTTCTGTGCACACTTAGCACTCATATTTTCAAAGAGGAGGAACTGACTGGGTTGATTTCATTTGACAGAATGAAGGATCTCTATTGTGGAGAGCTTCATGCCATTTCAGAAAGTTGACCTTTCTCATACTCAGTCTAACCACACAGGGTTGCTTTTGGCTCAGGCATCTATCCAGGTCCAGTTATTAGGTTAACACAGCATGGTTGGTTTTACTTAATATACAATGACATGCACCTCAGCTACACTGTGCAGAAAGACCACCTATCCTCACAGGAATGTGGTGAGTGTCGCTGGCACTCCCATGCTTTCAAAATGAATATTGTCTGTTTAGAATAGTTGCTTCATGGGAAGTTGTCTGTATTTGTATTATATGTATTTCAAACATATTTGAGAACTTTTTTAGGTGTCCTGTTTTGAAGTGTCGGGATAATACAATGGAAATATACAGACTAGCTTTCCAAAGACCTCTGTTCAAGACCCAGCTTTGGCACATATTAGCTCTGTAACTTTGGATAAATCTTCCTGGGTCTCAGTTTTCTCATTTGTGAAAATAGGTAGTAAGGTGAGATGACTTAAAGGTCTCTGCCAGCTCCAGTAATAAATGACTCTGCATTTTCAGAGCTTAGATGACATTATTGTGAATATTCCCAATCATATCAAACATCTTCTCTTTGAATGTAGATTTGATTTTTTTGAACAGATAAAATTTATGAGAGTCAAGTCAGGTTTGTGTATGTACTATGTATGGCATAGGTAGATGATACTGTCTTTAAAACTTGGAATTATCACTGATTCTTTTCTCACCTTTATTTCTGTATATTCAGTTGCAAGTAGCAGAAAACCCAACATAAATGGGCTTCAGCAAAGAAAAAATTACTAGTTCATATAACCAAAAAGTCTAGGGTCTCTGGCTTCAGTTACAGCTTGCTTGGGGAAGTCACATAATGTCATCAGGACCCACCCTTGGTTTTCTTGTCTCAAAGATCTGCCTTCTCCATGTCATTTCCATTCTCAGGCACATTCTCCATTGGGGGGCAAAGTTGTTGCTGGAAGCTTGAGGCTTACGTTTGGTCTCAGCAGTCCTCACAGAAAGAGAGATTCACTTTTCCTGACAATGTCCTCAAAGTCCCAGAATTGATTCTTTTTGGCCCTGCTTGAATCATTTGCTTCTCAATGAACCAGTGACAGAGATCAGGAGGATTTTGTGATTGGTCAAGCTTAGGTCACATGCTTACCCCTGGAGTTGGGGGAATTCAGTTCCACTTGAATCATATGGACTGAATATGATGGTAAGGTGTTTCCTCAAGTAAAATTACTGTGCCATCTCAGAAAGGTATAATGAATGCTGAGTATGCACTCTGTGTGTGTGTGTGTGTGTGTGTGTGTGTGTGTGTGTG
>VSMD01134166.1:0-151494 GCA_008750895.1 Mirza zaza | reverse complement strand
CCATACGAAGCGTAAAATTATTTTTTCTATATCTGTGAAGAATGCTGATGGGATTTTAATAGGTATTGCATTGAATCTGTAGATCAGTTTGGGTAGTATAGACATTTTAATGATGTTGAGTCTGCCGATCCACGAGCATGGAATGGATTTCCATCTGTTTACATCCTCTGCTATTTCCTTCCTCAGTGTTTCATAGTTCTCCCTGTAGAGGTCTTTTACCTCCTTGGTTAAGTATATTCCTAGGTACTTTAATTTCTTTGTTGCTATTGTGAAGGGAATTGAGTCTTTAATTTGGTTCTCCATTTGATTGTTGTTGGCGTATATGAATGCCTCTGATTTCTGTGTATTGATTTTGTATCCTGAGACTTTACTAAATTCATTTATCAGTTCCAGGAGTTTCTTGGTTGAATCTTTGGGGTTTTCTAAATATAATATCATCAGCAAAGAGTGAAAGTTTGATCTCTTCTGCCCCTATTTGGATACCTTTAATTCCACTTTCCTGTCTGATTGCTGTAGCCAGGACTTCCAGCACTATGTTGAATAGAACTGGAGATAGTGGGCAGCCTTGTCTGGTTCCAGTTCTGAGTGGGAATGCTTTCAGTTTTTCCCCATTCAGTATGATGTTGGCTATGGGTCTGTCATATATGGCTTGTATCATTTTTAGGTATGTCCCTTCTATGCTTATTTTATTAAGTGTTCGTATCATGAAAGGGTGTTGAATTTGTCAAAAGCTTTTTCTGCATCTATTGAAAGAATCATGTGGTCTTTGTTTTTGCATATGTTTATGTGGTGAATTGCATTTATAGATTTATGTATGTTGAACCATCCCTGCATCCCTGGGATGAAGCCCACTTGGTCATGATGGATTATTTTTTTGATAAGCGTCTAGATTTGGTAGCTAGGATTTTGTTGAAAATTTTTGCATCTATATTCATTAGGGATATTGGTCTGTATGGAAAAACAAGCACCACATATACTCACCAGCAAACTGGTATTAACTGAGCAGCACCTAAGTGGACACATAGGTACTACAGTAATAGGGTATTGGGCAGGTGGGAGGGGGCGGGGGTGGGGATATACATACATAATGAGTGAGATGTGCACCATCTGGGGGATGGTCATGCTGGGAACTCAGACTTGTGGGGGGAGGGGGAAAAAGGGCATTTTTTGAAACCTTAAAATTTGTACCCCCATAATATGCCGAAATAAAAAAAAGTGATATTTTCCAAACCAAACAAAAAAAACTTAACAAGAAGAGTGGTCTTGGTGTCTACCTTTGCTGATCTCCTCCATGTCTGGCTCAATAGAAGTCAGTGGATTTGCTTTCCTCTTTCTGGCTGAGGTACATGAAGATAATTCTGCTTCACTCAGATACATAGCTGGAAAAAGGAGGGGTTTTTTAATGGCCTTTTCAGGTAAATGTGGACACTCTTCTTCAATGCTACATCAAAATGTGACAAGTGGTAGTTTCTTAAAGGTTAGTTACAATATAGAATCTGAAACCACAGTCACCCATTGGTTGGCAACAAAGACGCATCTGAGAAGCGCCTCAGCTCACGATGCAGACACAGCACACGAGGCTGTGGGGACAGCCCAGGGCTCCTGGGCCACAAACTGGCGCAGCAGTTACCGTACTGAACACTGTAGGCAGCTGTGACCTAGTTGTAAGTATTCATGTATCCAAACATATCTAAATGTAGAAAAGGCACAGTAAAAATATGGCATAAAAGATAAAGATGTGCCCCTGTGTGGGGCATCACCCTGAATGGAGCTTGCAGGGCCAGGAGCTGGTCTGGGTGAGCTGGTGTGAGCGTGAAGGCCAAGGACACTGCTGTGCGTGACTGCAGACCAACTTATAACATTGTACGCTTAGGTACACTACATTCATTAAACAATATTTTCCTTTCTTCAATAATAAATTAACCTTAGCTTTAAACATTTTTAATTTTTTGACTCTTTTGTAATAACCTTTAGTTTAAAACACACATTGTACAGCTGTACAAAAATATTTTCCTTCTTTCTGTCCTGATTTTATAAGCTTCTTACTATTTTTAAAATCTTTTCCTTTGTAAACTTTTTGTTAAAAACTTAGACATAAGCACACACAACAGCCTAGCCCTGCACAGGGTCAGGATTGTCAGTGTCACTGCCTTCCGCCTCCACACTCGTCTCCCTGGAAGGTCTTCAGGGACAACAACATGCATGGAGCTGTCTCTGGTGACAACACTTCTTCTGAGTACCTCCTGAAGGGCCTGCCTGAGGCTCTTTTACAGCTAACTTTTTTTTAATAAGTAGAAGGAGTAAACTCTAAGTGATTAAAAGTATAGCATAATAAATACATAAATCAGTAAAATAGTCATTTGTTATGATTATCAGGTATCACGTGCTGTACACAGTTGTTTGCACTAGGCTTACACCACTGGCAGTGCAGAAGGTTTGTCTACACAGCATCACCACAAACACACGAGTGCTACGACAGCTGCCCGAGATGTCACTAGGCAACGGGAAGTTTTCAGCTCATTGTAATCTTATGGGATCATCGTCACATATGCAGTTTGTTGATGACAGAAACACCATTATGTGGCACATAACTGTGTATCAGTGACCTTTTTATACTCTGTTACATCAAAACCCATTGTTCTATCTTGGACTTTGAACAGATCTTTTGCCCAAGCACTGAGTTTTGCAGATCTTCTAAATGTTGACACATTTCATTATTCACTATCAAAAAATTGCACTCATTAACATCACACTGACCTCATCAGAACAGCCTTTATGTATTGTAAATCTGTCCTGCTCAGGGTGGTATATCCATATTTTTAAATATTTTCTTGAGAGCTCAGATTTTATCACTGGCAACAGATATTATTTAGGTGTTTTCCTTGTAGTGACAAGTTCACGTTGTTCCTTTTAAGAAAATGTTTGCCAAATAGCCGTATCTGAAAAAACTAGTTTACCAGTTTGTCTGCCAGTCATTCTTTCAAGAAAAAATAATGTTCCATGATAAAATGGTTAGTTTAGCTTGCAACTCAAACAGTCACACAGCTCTTTTCCTTGAGATAACTGTCATACTTTGGTATGGAGCAGAAGTGCTTTGTACATATTTAATACTTCTAATTTCATCACAAAGAAAAACCTAGACTCAGGACCAGCTACATAACTAGTGGAGCCCAGTACACGAAGAAAACGTGGGGCTCTTGTTTAGAAAAGATTAAGAATTTCATGGAGGTACCATGGGGGCCATAAACCAAGCACAGGCCCTTCTAAGCATGGGGCCACCTGAAGCAGTGCAGGCCACACCCAGGAAGCCCATCCTGCCTGTTTCATGGTCAAGACTTAATAAAATTAATAACTGTTACATTCTTCAGTGAAACTGGCATTTTATTTTCTGCTCTGTGACTGTGATGACTAACACAATGACAACAGCACAACTGGGCACCACTGCCTGGCTCCTGCTCAGACACCTGCAGTTGTACCCACCATGGATTCTGTGGCATCTGTGCACATTTCAACAGTGAGGAAGGCAGCATCGTAGGATTGTAAGGGAAATAGTTCTCACCTTGCTGACACCCTGCATGGGTATCGGGGACGCCTGGGTGTCTGATGGTCACACTTTGAGCGTTGGTGATATAGGGCAGCGATCCTCCAACCTTTTTGGCACCAGGGACCATTTTCACGGAAGATAATTTTTCCACAGGCCCGGGGGTTGTGGAGCGGGGGGATGGTTTCGGGATGATTCAAGCACATTACATTTATTGTGCACTCTATTTCTATTATTATTACATTGTAATATATGGTGACATAACGGTACAGCTCAGCATAGGTTGGGGACGCCTGGTCTAGGGTTCGCTGTATCCGGGAACGCAGGGCTGGAAAGGAAGGTTGTGGTGAGGGCAGCAGCAAGGGCACAGGCAGGAAGCCCCCAACCTGCTGGGGGGAGGAATGTGCAGGACAGGAGAAGAGCTAGAGCGCCGAGTCTGGTCTGGGACGGAGGCATAAGAAGGAAATGCGGGATCCAGATGCCAGAGGTGATGAGGGATCGAGGCGCGGTCTGGAAAAGTCAGGAAGCACCTGCCGGGGCCAGGCTGGGGCCGTTGCAGTTATCCAAATAGGACCCTGCCCTGGGGCTCGGTCTCCCTCGTTCTGGGCAGATGCGGCCGGCTTTCATGCCGGCTCTCAGACTTGTGGAACGGCTGTGCCACCACTGGTCTCAGCAGCCCTGCTCCCTGTGCCAGGCGAGGTGAGCCCCCCTGGCTGCTGAGTCCAGGCCTCCCCAAGCTGTGTGTGAACAGGGGTCACAGGGAAGGGGCAGTGACCTCCAGTTTGCCATTTTCTCTTTTCCCAGAGAGATCATCAGTGTCTTTACTTACTGAATTTCAGAAATAAGCCATGCCCTCCAAGACACACGAGAAAGACAGTATACCTTAGCAAGGGCTCTGTGGCTTTGGCCACGTTCCGGTCATGCCAGCCTCATCCTCTTGTTAGGAATAAACCCAGGTGGGCAGCTCGATGCCCACCTGCTCGGAGGGTTGCCACACCCAGGGTCTCCCACCCTGGCTGCAGGGAGAGGGAGAGAGGCTAAGAGAAGGGTAAGCAGGGAATTGAAGCAAATGGAGTGAAACATTTTATTTTATTTTACTTTTAAATAAAGGACCAAAGGGTGATGTGGGCAATGATTGTCTCCGATCACAGCCCTCGACTGGAGCAAATTTTCCTGCATCTGGAGCCGTCTGCGTCTGTCTCCTTTGCAGTCTGCCTGGTAATTGAGTCTGAAATCACATGCATCCCTATTCCAGCTACATTTCAATTTCCCTGTTGCACTGTTTTTATCTCCAAAGCAGTTGAAACCACTCCAAGGATGTATTTCTAAACTTAGACCATCTCATCCTTAAATGGCAAGAAAGAAAGTGCAGTGCTTCTGTGAATCTGCTGAATGGGGCAAGGGAGTGTTTTTAACAGATCATCTCAGGAGAGTGGAGGCAGCGACTACAGCCTCCTACCGATGGGCGCGAATGCTAAGACCCAGAAGCTCAGGGAAGCCAGGCTTGGGGAGCCTGAGCTGTCTCAGAACCCTTCCCAGTAGCAGGTCACGATCTCCTCTTCTGTGAGCCTACTTCAACCCAGCAAAGAGAAGAAAAGTCCCGACGTCCCTACAAAATGAGAGGCTACACATTTAAGATCCTTTCAGCACACTGTTTTTTTTTTTTTCAAGAATATCTTTTATTTATGCTTGAGCAGGGAGAAGATTCATTAAAAAGAAAAGAAGATTAAAAAATCCCCATCCAATGCTTTTGACTGGCCAGCCTTTCATGACAAAGGGCTCCCGAACGTCAGGACCTAATTATCCCGCTGCAGAGCCAGCGCGCTGGCGTGGGGGCTGCCAGCGCTGCAGCGAGCACAGTCCACTTAATTATTGGTAAATTTTCCTGCTCTTTGGCAGCCTCATGGCCAGCACCTGTGTGCTCAGACCTGGGGCCCGGGACGTCCCCACAGATGTCACGGCTCTTTTGTTGATTTCCTATTAGTGGCACTTAATAGGCAGGGGCTGGGGGCAGCTCTGCGGAGCCCCGGGGATGCACCGCAAACATTGTTCCCTCCTGGGCGAAGGGTCAAATGGCTTCTCTCGCCTCTAAAGCTCAGCCAGATAATTGCTGGTGATTAGCAATTTTAATTACCAGGTGCAAGGGGTCCACCCCCCGACAAGTAATTGGGCAGGTTGTTAACAATCATGCAGTTGTGACCAGGGAGTATATTTTACCAATATGCCCCGGGTCTTTTAAAGTTAATTAAATTAAAGCAGCTAAAACCACCAGAGATGGCCTGGGATCTGATGCACCAGATAGAACTATTAATAGTTTTCAGTAAAACTTGTCTTACAAATGAAATTTTGAACGCAACTCTGTAACACAGAGACTAATCCCTTGTAAACATGCGCATTCCTTTGTGGCTCCAGGGGGCAGTGACATTAGTGTGTTTTCCCTGCTGCATCAGGCACGTTGGAACTCAGCCTGTTCCATGTCCCAGCTCTTGGGTTTGTTTGGCTTGTTGACTTTTAGGGGCTTCATAGGATCACAGTTAGTAGAAAACCAGTGTCTTCCTGGTTCAGCCTTGGGAGGGGCCGAACATAATGTCACAGCCACAGAGGCTGCTTCTATGTTGTTTCCGCAGGTTTGTCTTGGAACTCCTAGCAAAGACAGGTGTATATTTAAAATTGATAAATATCCCCCAATTCCTTTCACAGAGGCCTGGAAGTCTATGTATAAATTCCAGTCTCTGAATAAGCACAAGAAGAAGGTCATGGTGGGCCTTTTTTCTGGGTTGCAAGACCCTGCAGTGGCACCAAAGCACACACCTGTCCCAGGTGACATTTGGCGGCTCAGTGCAGACACAGGCTGACTTCAAGGCGCCAGAGAGAGGGTGCACACTCAGCACTGTTTTCGCACAGTGACTGTGCTGACCCAGAATAGCGTTAGAACACGCAGGAGCTGGAAAGCAAGCAGCTGAGAGCACACCCTACACGTGGACTCGGGGGAGGGAAAACGGAGAGACGCTAAAACACATAATGGCAGTGAGTTGAGAGTAAGAGTGATGATAGGACAGAGCCTCCTTCTCTGGCCTTTAACAGGGTGGCTGGCGCTAGGCGTGAGCAGGCCCATCTCTCTCTCCTGCCCCCCAAGGCCCGTGGGTCCCGCCCCCAACTCACTGGACTCAGGCTGAGGCGCAGAAGGCGGGGGTGTGAGAGCGTCTGGTCCCAGCTTCATCATCCTGGCCCAGTTTTTAGAGCTTTAATGAAAACCGTCTTCCTTTCCACGATACCTTTGCAATGCTCTCTGGCCATAATACAGAACACCTGCATTAGGTGCCAACAGCAACAACTCAGTAACAACAGAGAAACTCTGTGTCTGCCCCGAGCTCCCACGGCAGGCTTTGAGCGGGCAGGAGCCTGGCTTCGTGCAGGGAGCTGGGAGGCGGTCCAGGCCCGGCGGGGCAAGGTGGGGCTCTCGAAAGCCTCGTGGCACAGGGACAATGACCCAAGGAAACTTCTGGCCAAGGGATGCCACTCACGGGAGCTGAGCGAGCACGGCCCAAGGTGCAGCCAGCTGGCCCGGGTTTAGGGTCCTCCCGTGGTACTCGCGTGGCTGAGCAGGGCTGGAAGGAAGACAGCAGTGAGGGAACTGCCCCGGGAAACAGGAGCGACTCGCTCCTTCATGGGTCTCTCACTCCTTTGTGATTTTAGGTGTCATTAACTGTGCCCTTTCTCCTGGACCAGGTCTGCCTGCAGTGGTTTTCCTGGAGCCTCAGGGGTGGCTGTGAAGATGCCCTGCCCTGTGGCCCCTTGGCCCTGGCCCCAACCATCCCGGAGCCCAAGCACTGAGCTGGGGGAGCCTGGGGGGCCCTGGGAGGACAGAGCATGCTCTGCATTCAGGCACGTGGCCTGGAAACCCGGACTGGAGCACCGGGTCACACCCCTCCACCCAAGGCCGCGAAGGGCAGCTCTTGGGGTTCTCCCCCTTGCTGAATAAAGTACAACCAAGTCCACAGAAAATATTTCGTGTTGTCCCCTATGTTTTCTAAGGACTCATACTCCTTAAAAACACCTGGCAAAATAAATAAGGAAGCCGGCTGGGCGCTCCCAGGCACGGGTGGTGGGCAGGAGTCTGCAGGAAGCCCTGGGGCTGCTCGGTCGCAGATGCCAGCGTCATCGTCCCCAGGGAAGTCCTTTCCATGTGTGCAGCAGTGCGGACTGAGGACTTGAAGGCCGGGTTTTGGGCAAATCGTTGAGTCACGGCTGGGTGAACGCAGCCAGGTCTGAGGCTCCGCCTGGAGGGGCTGAGAGTGGAGCGGTTCCAGGGACAGAACCACGGAAACTTCCATTTCTCAGCTCGGGGATCTGGCCTGGGCAACGCCCTTGGTTCACGCCAATTCCAAGTGAGCACATGAGGAATACCCATTTGTCAAAAGCCTCATTTTCTTCTTAACTTTTCATTAGGAAATAATTTCAGACCTACAAAATAGTTGCAAAATAGCGTTTGAGCCTGTCTCCACCCAGCGTTCCCGACGGTCAGCGCCCTCTACCCCTCAGGTCAGGCTATGCTGCGCCGGCGTGGTCACACACGGGGTGACCAATGTACACACGGCATTCACACGCTACTCGTTCTCCGCCGGCGTGGTCACACACGGGGTGACCAATGTACACACGGCATTCACACGCTACTCGTTCTCCGCCGGCGTGGTCACACACGGGGCGACCAATGTACACATGGCATTCACACGCTACTCGTTCTCCCACAGCCCTTTTCCCCAGCCAAGGTCCCATCCTCGCCCCGGGCTCATTCGGCTGCTTTGCTCTGTCTCTTCCCACCGGGTTCCTTGGTGTGCAGTTGTCTTCAGCGACTCGACAGCCCCGCGAGTGCTGGCCTGTGCTGCCGGAGCGTCTCTGGGTCTGGGTTTGCCTGAGGTCTCCTCATGAATACACGAAGAGCACGCGTCCGGGCAAGCTTCCCCAGACTGGACGCTGGGCTCTTCTCCGCACCGCCATGCTGCTCGGTGTCTGTGGGCCCTTCCCGGTGACAGCACCGTCAGCCAGGCGGTTAGTTGTGAACTTATGATTTTCCTTTTGTAATCATTAGATATCTCATCAGAAGATATTTGGGGACTGTGTAAATAGCCTGTTTGTTATTATGTTTTTGCCGGACAATTTTGGCATCCACTGGTAACCCTGCCTTCAACGATCACCACTGTGTGGCTTGCCCGGTGGTGAATTTCCTATTCTCATCTTTCCTTCTACACTTATTTATTGGAATTCTACTGTAAGAAAGAGTTTCCCCTTCTCTCCCTTTTTAATTTATTCAATTATTTGTTTATATCAGTTTAAGCTCACAAATATGATATAATTTATTATTATTACTACTATTATCAGGTTAAATTGTTACAGACTTGGCCCTGGGCACTCCTTGAGGTTGAAGAGCCTCACCCTAAAGCCACTCACTGTGGAAGTTTGCTTTTCTAAATCAGATTTCCTGACTCTCCGAGCTCTCAGCCTGCGGACACGGCTGTGGCGAGGGCGGCAATCCTCACAGAGGCAAAGGAAGATGGACTTTGCGGCTTAGCCCATCGGTTTTCTGGGGAAGAGACGCCCCTCTCTCCATGCCCGGCTAAGAGCCAGCAAGGGCCTTAAAATGCCACCTGAAGGCTGTGGCGGGCAGCCCCGTGCCGGCCCCTTTCTCTGGAACCTACTGTTCCACCACCTCGGCTCTGTCCCCACTGTGCTGCCCGCTCGGATCCGGTGTAGCTGGCACAGCCTGGCGGTGGGCTGCGAAGGCAGCCCCTGGAGAGGCGTTGGCTGGTGACAGCCTTAGATGTTGCAGCTCCTAGAAGTTTGCGTTTATAGAGGAGTTTGTGAGAACGAAAACCCATAAAAGTCTGTGGACTCCATGCACCTGGGGGTATGATGCAGCCAGGAAAGTGGAGATTTTTAGATGGGAGGCTGCCTCGTACCCCTGAAATCACATCTCGGCACCAAAGCAAACGCACACCTGAGCTGGCATGGCCTCCTCCCTGGCACGACTATGGCCACTGGGAGCAGGCTCCTCCCACCCAGGTGGCCCGGTCGTGGACTGAAGTCCAGCCTGCGTTTGCCCTAAATCAGAGGGGAATTTGGAAAAAAACAGACTATTCCAATTACAAAGCCTCTGTGGTACCCTATAAATACAGCCTAAGCCATCTGCTGCTAAATATATACATGTACATATTTTGTAGATTGCAACATGGAGGAACATTATCCATAAGGTTTGCAAAAAAACAGCTTCCATCTGTTTTTTTTAAAGGAAACTACTTATTTGTATAAGCAGAATTAATTTATTTTGGCACCACAGTTGAGGTACTGAGGAATTAAACTTAAGCATCATGAAAAACATTTTCCTAATAAATTTGAAACCATTTGGGACATGAAACATACATATGTGGATACACACTTTGAAGTGAGATTGACAACAAGTGAGTTAAATGTCAGGCACCATCTAGAAGACTCTACAAGAGGATATCTGACTGAGAGCCCAGAAAGACAAGATAGGATTGGAGTGGAGCCATAGTGAGCAGGTGGGGAAGGCAAAGTGTGCTGGCCCAGTGGGCCTGGGGACCAGCGTGCCTGGTGGGCCTGCTGGGCCTGGTGGGCCTGGTGTGTATTCTTTGATTCTCCAGTCCTTTTATTTCAGGTCACAGTTTTGGTGGTAGGAGCCCCTCCAAGGAGCTCAGAGCTCCAGGGTCTTGGAGAGGACACTGGCCCATCTCTGGGAGCACTCACACACCCACATTGACTCAGATGGGGACAGTGGAGACATGCCTACTAACCCAAGGAGGATAGCTGTGGATATGGGAGGAGTCTGGAGTTCCCAGGGAAACCCAGGCAGGCGTGGGGAGAACGTGCACCCTCCACAGGCTGTGGTCCCCTCAGGAGTCGAGGTTTTCTCTCATCAACATTATGATGCAAACACATTGACCAAAGCACTGCTCTTTGAAAACCTGCTGTACCTGGTGAGGGTCGAAGTGCTGAACATGTGTTACCTGGTCAGTCCTTGAAGCCACCATGCAGGCTGGGGCATGCGGGGCGTCGCAGCGAGGGCTCATCGAAGGCGAGGCCGTCAGGGATGTCTGGCTCCTAGGGCCACAGACGTGCCCTCGTGCTGGTGGGGTAGGTTCCGTGTCCTGCACAGAATTTTCCCTGGGGCAGCCGCCTTGTGTAATCACCCTGGCTCCTGGCCTGCAGGTGCTAGGTGTCAGGGAGATGAAGAGGGACCCCTCTGTGGGGGGCATGTGCCCGGCCGTGGCTGTCCCATGCGGGGTGGGGGGCACTAGTGCCGTGAGGTCCTCCTGGGGGAAGCCGCTGTCTGCTGCTGCTCAGAGACGTGCTCTCCCTGCCCGCGGCAAGGGGTGGCTCTGGCACCTGCCCTTAGGCCCAGGCGTGCCGCCCTGCCCGTGGTCACTGGCGGAGGCTGAGTACATCCCGGGGCTCGGTCTGGACTGTGAGCGGGCAGATGTCGTTTCCCCATGCCCGTTGCTGTGGGCATTACTGCGACTGGTGCTCAGCAGGAATGTTGGGATGGCCCACACGTTTGAAAGGAGTGTTTTGATGTCCCACACACATAGAATTTAACATTCCTAACCTCCCAAATCCCACCAGTGACCACAACATGTGGTTGTGGTCTCCTCCTGAGCAGTGGGGGCGGGGGGCTGTGATGGGCCAAGGGGTCCCTGTCGGGTCCGCGCTGCAAGGCCCTGACCCTGACGCAGGTGGACTGGGTCTGCGCGCACGTGCACACGCGCCCGTTTTGGTATGAGTCAGCCACGCGTCCCGGAAGGAGGGTTGGTAGGCAGCCAGTCAAATGCTCTGTATTTTGGGGTCTGCTCTTGACTCATTGTAGGAGACTCTCTGTGTAGTTTAAGTTCTAGAGATAGCATTCTCTGCAAGCCAAAATAGACACGAAATTTACATCCAAATTATGTGTATATTCTGTACACTCAGAAGTACGCTTAATACTGTACAGTGTTGCTTTCCTTGTGCGTGATTGGGGTTTCTTCTCTTTCTTTATAGAATTGTTTCTGGAAAAGAGATCATCAAAATGCTGAGGCTGTAGCTGAGAGCCCTGAGGAGGAGGAAGGAAGAGGGAAGGGAGGGGAGATAAGATAGGGGAGAGAAAGGGAGAGGGAGGGAGAGAGAGGATGGCTGATGAGAGAGGGAGGGAGGGAGGAGGGTTTAGACTAAGGAAGGTCACCTTACGGTGTCAGGACATAGGACACCTGTGCCCTGGCTTCCTGTCTGTGCTCCAGGTAAAGAGTGGTCATCACGAGGGCTCTGCTCGTGAGGAGTGTGATCTCCCTGCAGCCCGGCGGCCACCGGGAGGCAACGCCAAGGGCGTGCGCAGTGGCCCTCGAGTCGGCCACGCGGCAGGTTGGGTTCAGGGAGGGACTGGGCCTTAACTGATTTTCATCCCTTGTGCGGGTGGAAGGTAGAGCTCTACTCTGTTGTTTGGACACAAATCTGGGCTACTTTATTGACGTTACTTCCCAGCTGTGCCTCTCAGCACCCACCGGCCTCCTTGCTGGGCTCTGAAAATGCAGGTATTGTGCACCTGAATTATAATCTTGCTGTGATAATGTGCCCATATTGATTCAACAGAGTGAATTGTCTATTTTGTTTCCACTTCGACATCTCTAAGAAGGAAAGATTGACAATCAGGAACATAAATATTTTGGACTTCACAACTTGTGGCATGAAGATGATAAGAAAAAGTGTAATAATTACAAAATGAAATTTTACTGGGAAATGCAGTTGTGTTTGAACCTGGAGGATGAACTTCTCACAAAAAGCACTTATTCTAGAACAGTGTTAAAATACTACAATCGTCCAAACACCTAAATGGCAGAAAATAGACAACATTACATTAAAAGTGCAACAATCCAAACATAAATATGTAGAAACTGCTGCCTGGGGTCATGATTGTTTCTATAGTTTATAAAAAATATGTAAAAGGTTTTATTTCTACACTGTTCTATTCTAGATATTGTCTTTGGGCTCCAAGGGGTTTCTCTGATTTATCAAGAACTATTCTAAATAGTATCGTCCGAGGCTGCCGTCCCCAACCCCTGGGCCACAGAGCTCCGCTGCCCCCTCCTCCGCCACAAAAGGGAGATGACCACGTGGACCAGGAGTGGAGAAGTTACCCTAGAGGAGGAAAGAGGTGGGCTATGGAATCTCTTCCTGATTGAAACCAAAGACAAACAGGAGGGACTGAGGGGTGAGCAACCTCTGAGCTGTCACTGCAGTTGGTCCCTGTAAATGACAAAACAGCTTAAGGATTTGTTGGGCAAAAGCCTGTGTCCCATGAAGTCTGTCACGGTTCAGAGAAGCCCCTTAAGGCAAGGCAGAGTATTGTGGAATACGGATCCTCAGCCGGTCCTGCGAATGAATGGCCTTGAAGACAAGCGTTTCCTGCTCTGTTAAGGACTACTATTGGGGATCTTTCTAGAGATGAGATTCTGTGGGGAGCAGGGGAGAGAGAAAGGGTTGTATCTGCTTTTTCATTTGCTGTTTACTGACATGCATGTCCTGGGGCATTAAGTAAGCTTCGAGATGTGATGTAAAGGTCTCCTAACCTCCCAGGCACGGAGCACCACCATCCAACTGGCTCTTGGTCCAGCCTCTGCCGCGCACGTGTTTGTGGTGGACGCTGCCAGCTTCCTTCCCCGAGTGCAGCTGTGGCCTCTCAGGGCCTGGTTCTAAGCCAGGGGCACCACCCAGGCCTGCTCCCCTCGGCCTGCGGGAGCCTGGGTGTGGTCCCCAGCCCTGACCAAGTTGTGATGACAAGGTCCTACGCAACCCCGCCTCCAGAGTCACTGTGTGGAGGAGAGATGCCCCGACCTGGACACTGGCCTGGGTGGCTAGTGGGCCAGAGGCGGGGGTGGCCTGGAGCATGGCGAGGAAGCATTCATTCCAAGGAACCTGAATCGAAAGGGTTTCAGAAGCAGCCGGCATCACTGATGGAGTAACTGGAATCCTGGCTTTCCCTGGTAATCAGTGCGTGTCCGACTCGCTGGAGCCTCCCCTTTCCTTCCCGGAGAGGGCGTGAGTGAGCAGCCCTCTCCACAAAGAGCCTCTGAGACAGGCAGCAGCCGACGTGAGAATACGGCTTGGAGAGTCACGGCTCCATTTAAATAAGTCAATGGTTGTATCAAAGTGAAGAACTCTTTCCATGCTTAAGCAATTATCGCCATACTGTCTCCTATCCTATATTGCTTAATTTTAAAAATAATGACTTACGCTACTTTCTTAGTATTCTTAAGGGTTGGGTTGGTGGTGGCATTCTTGACTGAACTGCTGGTAAAGAGGCAAAATGTTTCCAAATTATCCGTTTCCTCGTATATTAACACGAAATCCAAAGTGCAGGCCCATGAGGAATCGCTTTTCTCTCCCAGGGGTCTTAGTTCTCTGCAGCTGTTATTCCCAGGGCTGCCGACACAGTGCACAGGGCTAGAGTCTGGAGCCACAGGCTCCTTCTGTGGCGTCTCTCCTCGCTGTGGACTCTGTCGTCTTCCTGTGTGTTCACAGGTTGCCCCTCCCGTGTGCCTGTGTCCTAATCGCTTCTTACAAGGACACCAGTCACACTGGGTCAGGGCCCACCCCGTGACTTCATTTTAACTCTTTAAAAACCTGCTTCCAAATACAGTCACGTTCTGAGTTCCTAGGGATTAGGGCTTCAGCGCTAAATTTGGTGGAGATAAAACTTGACCTAAAGCAAAGACTGATGGAAATCTACAAGTTCCACTTTCTTCCAGCACTATTTGACTAACTGCCAGCACTGTGCTCTCAGTAACAAATGTTTGGGCTGGAATTATAGATGTTTAAAATTCCGGGAATAATAATCTGATGGTTTCTGTCTTGCAGACCAGGAGAAACAAAGAAAGGCAGGCCATTTGGTAGTTTCAGAGTGGGGTGTAGTGGGCTTTTACCTCCATTTTCTGGCTAGTATTCATTTGCTATCTTTTTGGCAACAGACCCCAGTTTCCCCTGGGAAACCGCTGCTGTTCCACTGCCAGCCGGGGGGTGGGGGGAGCTATGGAGGCCGACCCTGGGGGCTCCAGGGGTTGGGGAGGGCGGTTAGAGCCTGCCTGCCCCAGGGGCTGCGGCAGACCCAGGCCTCCAAGCCAGCCAGCGGGAGCTCCCAGAGCTCTGCCGGAGCCCTCGGCAAGGAGGGATTTTTAAAAACATAACTTCAGTCTCATCGAAAATTTAGAAGAAGAGTACTGGTAATTCCTGAACCTTCTGCTTGGTCACTTGGCACCCAAATGTTAACATTCTGCTGTATTCGTTCTTCCTTTCCTCGTGCTCTGTTTCCATACATGTGTGTCTGTGTGCACACTATGTACAGTGTATTAACTATATATGCACACTATGTATTATATAAAAGATATATATACACACACTATGTATATTATATAAATAATATATGTTGTATACACACACATACATACACATACCATGTATATTATAGAAATAATATATACACACACTATGTATATTATATAAATAATATATATGCACTGTATATATTATATAAATAATATATATTATGTAGACATATACGTATATGCACATACATACACATACTATGTATTTCACATAAAGAATATATATTATACATACACACCATGTATTATAGAAATATATATTATATATACACACATACTCATTATGCATTTTATATAAATATATATTATATATATACTATGTATATTTTATAAATAATATATTAATATTACATATACATACAAATATACACATACACACACTATATAAAATAAATAATGTATATTATATACACACATTATGTATTTTATATAATCAATGTGCATTGCATACATACACATACCGTGTTTCCCCGAAAATAAGACCTACCCATAAAATAAACCCTAGCAGGATTTCTAAGCATTTGCAAAATATAAGCCCTACCCCGAAAATAAGACCTAATGATGGCTGTGGCTGCGCGTATCTGCACAACCCATGCATTTCGTCGTAGAGCAGTAAAGAAGACAAGCAGCCCTTCTCGTCTGCCCCATGGTGACAGCTACTATCCCAGAGGTCACCAGAAATGTGCCAGCAGCACCACCAACAAGGTTGGCTCCCTCTGTCAGGTCCCGGCTATCCTCTGCGTGCTGCAAGCTGAGGCTTTGAGGGGGAAGTCTCCTCAGTGAAGTGAGGAGCGGGACGCTCCACTTTAGGTATTGTGTGTCCCCAGGAGGGAGAAGGAAAGCTGTGGCTGCCATTTAATGAGAGCTCTATTGCTCGACGTGAGATATTGGGGCCCATGGTTCTAAAGGAAATAGAGTCGCAAGAAATTCAGGATGGAATTTGGGGTTTGGAGAGTGATGATGATGTTCCAGAAGAAGACGACTTAACTATATTTGAATAAATGTAGATTTTTGTACTGTACTTAAAAAAAAATAACACATCCCCTGAAAATAAGCCCTAGGGTGTCTTCTTGAGGAAAAATAAATATAAGACCCTGTCTTATTTTCGGGGAAACACGGTAGTATATATACACTGTATTATATAAATAATGTGGTGTATCATACATACACATTATGTATTAATACATAATCATATATACACATTATGTATTATATAAAATACATTATGTATTATATAAAATACATTATATATACATATACATGTAAAATATATATACAATGTATATTATATAAATAATGTATATTATATATACATATAAAATATATATACACTGTATATTATGCAGATAATGTATATTACATAAACACACATATACTTTACAAAAAATATACACACAATGTATATGATATAATGTATATTATATACACACAAATACATATGCACTATGTATATTACATATACACACATACTATGTACACACACATACACATCCATATGTACCTTTTTCCTGAACCACTTAGACGAGGTAGGGCTCTGCGTGTTTGAGCACGGCTGAGCTGGTGGGCTGTGGTCCTAGGGTGCTATAACTATCCTTGCACGGCATGGAGCGGGCTTACCTGAGTGAGGCCAACCCAGACAAAGCAGAGCTGAGGCAGCTCGAAGATGCTGTCATCATTATGCACTTGGGTCCAGCCTTGCCTCTGCCAGGCTTTGCAGCTATAGGAGCCAATGCAGTCCACTTCTTAAGTTTTTTTTGTTTGTTTTTGGTTTTTTTTGAGACAGGGTCTTGCTCTGTCACCCATGCTGAAGTGCAGTGGTAAGACCATAGCTCACTGCAGCCTGCGACTCCTGGGCTCCAGTGATCCTCTTGCCTCAACCTCCCGAGTCCCTGGGCCTATAGGAGTGAGCACCAATGCCCAGCTATACTTCTTTCCTAAGCTGGTTTGAATTGGGTGACTTTTGCTTACAGAGTCCTATAACCCAGGAAATTGGGGCTCTGGAGTGCAGTTGTCAGGCAGAGTTAAGGGCACACATCTGGGATGGAGGTGAGTAAATGAACGACTTCAACAGAAAGCCATTTCTCTAAACTCCTGTTGACAGGTCTCTCTGAGGCAGACACGTCCTACCCAGCACGCAGCTCCCAGTGTCCAGCCCGGGGCAGAAAAGATTTCCACGGATCACTCAGCTGGCGTTTGTCTACTGGACAAGCTGTGGCAGTGAGCCCATCCCCACCCACATCTGAACGTGGGAACATTCACCGAGACAGGAGTCGTTCTCTACATGTACAACTTGGTTAACCAGGGTCGTTCTTTCTGTGTCCGCCTGACACAAAGCTGATGTCAGGGGGACCCTCCACCCGACACTGGTCTTCCTTCTCAGCACTGCAGCGGGTGCTGCCGTCCGCGTGCCTGTCCGCGTGCCTGTCCGCATGGAGACCCGCGAGCTGTCACTGGCACTGATGGTGGTGAGCTTGTGCTAGCGACTGTCCGCCAGAGAGGCGGGGACGCTCCCCGGAGCTGGCGGGGCGGCTGTGTTGTCAGCGGGTGGACGGGGCAACAGGGAGAGCTTCTAGGCATGTCCATCTTTGCTTGCACAGTTGTAAATAATCATCTTTTCCTTTGTGTGAGGTGGCACTCCTCCCTTCGTCCAAAATGTAGGCCATTTAAGAAGGGTACGTGGTAAAGAGAGAAAGAAAGAAACTGTCTCCAGCTTCAAAATGGAAAATACTACATTTATCTTTTAAGGTAAGTTCATTTCGAAGATCTATACACTTCGTGGGCCTTTGAGGTGGTAAGTACCCTGTTCTTCCAGCATGCATAATTGCATCGAGGGCGGACGTACACGCACATGTGCACGCGTGTTCAGAGACGTCGTGGACATTCTGAAAACAAAAGAAATGCTGGAAATCATGAAAGAAAGGGGCTTCCATTGGCTTTGAGTCCTGAGGTGAAGACTGGTTTAGAAGTCGACCTCTTGTTTTCTTTGCCCACAGTCCTGCACGTGGAACACCAGGCAGAGACCCTGCGCAGAATCTTACTGACCAAGTGCTTGCTTGGCCACCGTGGCCCTGCTGTGGGCAGGCTGGTCGCTCCCATGGGTGTGTACCAACTTGGGTGACGAGGTGGCCGGCACCTGACGTCATCATTCATGCTGGGCAGGGGAGCTTTTCCACACTCACCCACTGACAGCAGGAATCGTCCCCTTCTGAGCTGGACACAACGTCCTCCAAGTGGGACTGTGTCCGTCTTTGCAATGTTTTGCGTGTGATTCCTGCCTTTCGTTTGTGATAAGATCCCACAACACAACTAGTTCCCAGGCACAGAGAATATCTGACTTGATGCTTTCAATGAATTAAGATCTAAAACACAAACCAGTGGCGTTTCCTTTTTCTTTGAGGGGGCTGGGGTTATTTGGGACAAGAACACATTTGTTAGTCTAGTGGGAAGAGAGTAAGCCATGCGAACACTTTGACTGAAGCATTGTCTGTGTATGTGTGTGAATATACATGGTGTGAGTGTACGTGTGAGTGTGTGCATGAGTGATGAGCACATGTGTGTATGAATATGAATGTGTGTGAATGTGTGCACGATTCCCATGTGCATCTGTGAAAATGTGTGAATGCATATGTGCGTGTGTGAATATGTGCATGTGTGTGAATATGTGCATGTGTGAATATGTGTGTGAATGTGTACATACACATGCATGTGTGATTGCGTTAATATAAATGGGTGTGAATGTATGCACACACATGTGCACATGTGCAAGGGTGTATGAGTGTGTGAATGTGTATTGTGTGTATGTGAGTATGTGCATATGTGTGTATGTGGCTGTGTACATACACTTGCATGCGTTCAAGTGTGTGTGAGAATATGCACGTGTGTGTTTGTGCGCTGCCTAAGCCTTCAAGTAAATGACAACAAGGTGTGAAGAAGACTAAGGACGGAAGCCAGCACTGTCCCTCCCTGCCTCCACCACGACCTCAGATCTCAGTTTTGATTTTGACACCCATCTGTGGAAAGAAAGACCATTTTGGGCCCAAGAAACAGAAATACCAGAATGTATGTGTAGAAGCCTCCTCAAGACTGGCCTGGACTTTTTAAAGGAACAATGAAATTCCTTTAGATATTTTTTGTTTCTTGAATTTTAATGAAAAGATTGATTTCTAGTCATTATTTATCTATTGTCAAATTTTAACAAACAGCTGTAGTGATAATTGCTGAATTTCTACTCTATGTTTAGAGGAAACTGTCAATTCACAAACATGGAATTGTGCTATTATCTATGTCTAAGGCATTTTTCTGTAAACATACAGATTTAGTGCTGGTTTTCAATAAATATACAAAGATGCTAATTATCACTAGAACTATTTGTTAACACTCAAAAATACATAAAAAATAAATAAAAGAAATGCCATTTTTCCATTAGAAATTCAAAAATATTTGTCTTGAGGCTGCCTCTTACATAATATTTTAGAAATTGCACTATCATTATCTTGTGTTCACGTTACCTTTGTTTCTAGTCCTTCTAAACCGACTCCTCATCCTCGCCCTCACTCGGGCGTCTCTTCTCACTTTCTTAGGAGCTCTCTTCTCCGCTTGTGGGCTTTCCTTGAGGCTGCCCAGGGCTTGGTGGCTACAGGAGGAAGGGCGCTGCCATGGGAGCCAGGACTTCGGGACGGCAGGTCTCCAGGCCCTTGTGGGCTTGAGGTCTCCGGGTACCGATGTCTTTGTGACATCTTCCTCAGAGTCGTCTTGCTGGTGAAGCCCAACTCAAAGGAAACACCAAACCTGGCCACAGATGTGTGTGTGGACCCAGAGAACCTGCTGGAAGACGACCTCTGTCCAGGAGGCTGGCCAACGGCTCTGTGTCTGAGGCCACACAGGAAGAGGACTATTTAATAATTGAGTGAAAAACATTTGTTTTTACTGGTTTGTGTCTCTTCTTTTGTGCCACCATGTCTCCAGAGCCCGATGATGTGGGCTGTGTGTGCCTCAGGGGCTCTTCACGTGTTTGGTGGCTCCGCCCCGAAGGAATGGCCCACATTCATTGGATGGTGTCATCTGGGAGAACAGCCTGGTCCGTCTCCCTGGCGATGTTCACCTTGGATTCCTCTCCGCTGAGGACTGAGGTGCTGGTGCATTTGTTGGCTGGTTGAGGATATAATCACCACCATGAACGACAGGGTTACTGCTCTCTTGGTACTTAGATTCCAGTGTGGGACCAGAATCTGTACCAGTCAGTGTTCCCAGAGAAACAGAACGAATAAGTTACAGACCCTTCCTTCCTTCCTTCTTTCCTTCCTTCCTTCCTTCTTCCTCCTTTCCTCCCTTCCTCCCTTCCCTCTCTTGATGGAGAGAGAGAGAAAGATTTTATTACAAGGAACTGGCTCACGTAGTTACGGAGGCTGACAAGTCCCCCATCTGCAGGGTGAGTAGCTGGAGACCTTGGAGAGCTGATAGCATAACTCCTGCCCAAGTCTGAGGGCAGGAGTACTGGGAGGCTGGTGATGTTCCAGCTCAAAGGCAGATAAGCAGGAAGAGCTGATGTTCCAGGTTGAAGGCTGGGGGAGGAGTCTTCCTCACTAGGGATGGGATGAGGCCCACCACATTGGGAAGGGCACTCTGCTTTATTCAGCCTCCTGATTCAAATGCTAATCTCATCTGCAAATAACCTCACAGATGTGCCCAGAATAATGTTTGCCCAAATACCTGGGCATCCTGTGGCCCAGTCAAGTTGACACAGAAAATTAACCATCACATGTCTACCTACCTCTTGTCAGCTTGGCACCCATACATATCTCCTTAAAACCAAACTTGATCTCCAAACAAAGTTAATAACAAGATCATAATCCATCTAACATGGTCTAAATGTCTTGCATGCAACTAAAAATGCACAATCCCTTCCCTGGAAAAGGACGTAAAGGCCTCGAGTGCTATTTACTCTTCTCCTGATGTCCTGCTACTTAAATACTGTGATGTGAAAATAACAACAATTAAATACTGATATAAAGTATTTATACTATGCTATCTTATGTTACATGGTAGCAGGGTAAGAGGGGGGAAAAACAAATATATTTGCTACACAACCCACACATACATTCATAACAAAATTAGGAAGAAATTCTCATGCCAGCTATAGTCCTCATTCCTGTAACTGGTCACAGGGAAACAAAGGTGCAAGATAATTGCAGGTCTTGATAGGAGATGTGAAAACCTGCAGCTAGGTCTGAGGGCTGGTGTGAGCTTCCTGCTGCTGTCACCCAGCAGGGCCGAGACCCAGTGTGCCCCAGGTGTCCCTGCACAGGTGGAGAAGGGCCTTTGCCCACCGATGGCCTCCCGTGGGGCGAGTATCTCCTACAGACCAGTGCTGCAGACTGCTCCATGCATGGGCTGTGTTGGCCCTCATGGCTTTGGGAAAAGTGGTGGTTACAAGGTGTGCACTTGAGGGCTGATTTGGGCAGCATATGTGGAAATTGCCCAACAGATCTGCAGCTGAAATTCGAGTGGAATGAGGAGATGTGTGGGCATAAGAGATGCCAGAAACAATGAGGTTCCCTTATTTCCCTGTTTTGCAGGTGAGAAAGCTGAGGCACTTGCTGAGGGTCACAGAGGTAGCATTTTGCAGAGCCAGGGTTTGGCCCCAGGCATTCAGGGAAGGGGATACGTGTGGAGAACTTGTTCAGTGATTAAAGCACATGAACTTTTCACTTTATATACTTTAATCATTTAAAAATATATTAAATGAACCTATAATATTTTAATAATAAGCAATATGTGTATTTAGATATTTTCTCTGTCTTTCACTCTGGCTTTGTCACTGTGGATTGATATTTAAATTGATTCCTGCTTTTGTGTTAAGGATTATTTTCCTTTTCCGTAAAGAATAAAATAATTTCAACTATATTTCAGCAGGGAAACATGAACTGATGTAAGTCCCAATTTTTTTTTCCCACCGAGAACAAGATGAATATATGCTATGAATACACGCACTGCACACACGGTCACTTGAGTATAAATAGAATTTTTTTTAATTCAAATTTTTTCATAGGAGACCATAACACAGCAATGTCTCATCTCCTGGACTTTACATTTCGTTAATAAAGTTTTTATCATTTTATTGAAAATTATATTTAGAGGTAAGTTCTGATCTAGATTGAAATAGACCCTGCAACAGTCAATTTCAGCAAATATAGTGACATGGCCACGTATCCGTACAAGTTTCCAAATCTCCAACCACGGAATGACAGACACTGGACGCACGGTCTCTGCCCAGGACGGCAGCCTTCCTGGCGGTGACTTGTGCCGCGAGCACCGCCATGAAGGCCACAGGAACTGGCTACACTCAGTCCTCCCCTGACTCGGGCAGTGGCTTAACCTCTCAGGGTATTTCTGTATATCCACAACGATAATCCATCAGAGATGAAGGCTCAGACTTTACCCCCGTAAAACTCTGTCAAAATATCAGTCATTAATATTAGCTGTAGTCATTAACCCACTTCTATAACTACAGCCAGGACCTAGGATGGTTGGTGTGTTCCTAAGAACAAGATAGTGTCAGATTTTGTCACGAGGGTTGCGACAGCTACTAATGGTGACTAGGCTCAAGAGACGATCTGGTACTACAAGTGGAAAGGCTTATTCACTTGGTGCCTGGGCGGGCTCATCTGCCAGCTGTGTATGCGAATTTGCCCTGCAGAGAACAAAGAACTATTTAAATGCTGCGTAGATATTCAAAGGAAGCTGACAAAACATGCCCCCCAGCTCCGAGGGGCTCACCATCTGATGGGGAGGGAAACTGGGGAGCCCTCCCTACTGTGCACCCCGGGTTAGGTGCTCCATGGAACACGCGGTGCGCAGAAAACGTGCCAGCTGTGTGTCATGTCTTCATGCGGAGCAGTGTGCAGTGCCCATTATTCATCTCTTCCTGCTGGGGGCACTTTTTATCTGTTGAAATTCTCCCTTCTGACCCTCTCGCTCCTACCTGCACCAGCCTGTCTGGATGCATTTGGCGCCTGCGGCTGCCCCTCTGCCATCCAACGGCTCCACAGAAGCCATCGGCTCACAGAACTCCCCTTTTGTTTAAAGTGGAAGTTGCTGAATCACTCCATGGTCCCCCAAAACAACAAACTCCTGTTCGAAATCTGATCTGTAGTTACCAGAGGTACAAGTGATGCCTTGTAGTGACTCGGGCTGCTGTCTTGCAATTCATGCCTCTGAGATGGGTCGGACGAGCGGTGGACGCAGAGTTGGTGGGTCCTGGTCCTTTGTTGCCACATGAAGTGGTGTCCCTGCGCTGGACATGAGATAGCTTTTAGGCACACGTGCAAATTTCTGAAATTTCTGATTTCATAATGCTGGTGGGGATCCCTAGCCCATAATGGAAACAGGAAGGAGAGGCTTTCAGATCTGTGATATCCAAGAGATTTTCTAGCTTCTATTTGTAGCCAACTCTCAGTCAGCACATGGGACGGGGCTGCACATGTTGACGCAAACTCTAACTAAGGCATGTAACATTAGGCTGGGCCACTTTTCATCATTATATTTATCATAACAATCAGCTCTTTTGTGTAAATTTGAGTTTCTTAAAACTTAAGTGTCTTTCCCAGAAATAGCACACTCTGTGCTCCCAGGACTGGCATTTCCTTCCTTGTTTTCCTGCTTCTAGGACTACTTGATCTACTCTGAGTGCATTTTAGAGTGTTCACCTGGACCAGTCCATCATTGCAGACCTCGAGTGGGCTTTCTGGGGGCCACATCTACCAGGAGACGAGGCTGCGGCAGGTGCACAGATGGCCATGCAGTGTCCACTCCAGCCCCTTTCAGGGCCTTCCTGGAGCTCAGCGAGTGGACACCCAGACCCTGCAGCCCACACTCTCTTGCAGCTCAAGGTCCTGATATAGTTTAGGTTGCCCCATCCAGTGCCCAGGGCGGGATCTGACTTTGAAACGCATTTGAGTGAGAAGGAAGTGGGGGATGAGGCACCTGCTTTGCTCATATCTCTAGGAGCAAAGGCCTCAGAAGTGTGAGCAGCTGTGCAGCTGCCCAGCCCTGCAGTGTGGTTTTGCGCATTTTCCCTGGAAACCTGCATAAAGTCTGATTCCTGAGCCTCCCCCGCAGTCCTGCTTAAATTCACCAGAGTGGATTTTGTTCTCTGCACGGGAACCCTGCCTAAAGCAGGGTCAAATCAAGGGAATTTATATCTTCCTTTTGAATAGTAATGTTTAACCAGTTTCTTTCTATAGAGTGTGAGCGAGAGAAGATA
The DNA here is from genome assembly GCA_008750895.1 of Mirza zaza. Classification (NCBI taxonomy): domain Eukaryota; kingdom Metazoa; phylum Chordata; class Mammalia; order Primates; family Cheirogaleidae; genus Mirza; species Mirza zaza. Next base: position 127,268 of record VSMD01134166.1, on the reverse strand, counting down.
TTTACAGATCATGTAGTCTGATTGCCTTATTTTATAGTTAAGGCTCAGATAGTATTAATATTAAGTTCCCTGAGTGTAACCATTAAGTCACAGAATTCAAATTTAAATTTGGGTCAACTAATTTTAATTTAGTGGGTTTTGGAGTGTGTTTAAAATTTTTTGTTTAACTATTTTCCAAATACTGAAGAATATATAAATGAGAGAGAAACTATGTTATAGTGTCTATCACCTAATTTAACATTGTTACTTATGATTATTATGTATTATTATCACTGTTGTTGCCTGATAGTGATGAGCTTTTATTTTTCATATATATGTGTATACACACCTGTGCCACATTTGTATTTGTGGAAATAGTTTGAAGCCTAGTGTAATGTTATTGTCTTCCAGAGAGAATTGTCTTTTCCTTCTTCCAGGCACCTGCGGGATTAGTAATCCAAGATGATCTTATTATTTTCTGGACTAACCAGGAGTCTTAAAGCCTTGCTGAAGTCCCCATGAGTGCACTTTAAATAACCCAAAGAAAGCATATAGGAGAAGTGTATCAGCAAAATCCTAAGCAAACAAAAGGGACAAATATTAAATAGGAAATAAATACAATAGTCCCCCTTATCCATGGCGGATGCATCCCAAGGCCCACAGTGGATGCCTGAAACTGTGGATAGTACTGAACCCTATATACACTATGTTTTTTCCTGTACAGGCCTATGACAAAGCTTAATTTATAAATTAGGCACAAATAAACAGGCACAAATAGCAACAATAACTAATAATAAAATAGAACAGTTATAACAACATACTTTAATAAAAAGTTATGTGAATGTGGTCACTTTCTCTCTCTAAATATATCTTTTTTTTTTCTTTTGAGACAGACTCTCACTCTGTTGCCTGAACTAGACTGATTAACTACTGTCGCCCTTGAAAAATAAAGAAAAAAAGTATTAAACAAAAAATGAACAAAGCCTTAGTGACCTGTAAGAAAATATCTAAAGTTTAACATTCATGACAATAGAGTTCTAAAAGGACAAGAAAAGGAGATTGAGGTAAATTTGAAGATAGTTTTGCCAAACATGTTGAAGTGAAAGACAAGTGTACAGATTCAAGAAGATTAGAGAATCCTATACAGGATAAACTCAAAGACACAACATGATCAAGGTGGCAAAAACAAAATATAATAAAAATCATGAAAGCATAAAAGGAAAGTGTCACATTACATATAGAAAACAATAATTTGAATGACTCTGAATTTCTTCTCAGAAATTATGGAAGCTAGAATATACTGGAACAACCACCTCAAAATGATAAAAAAAGATGATGGTCAATTATGAATGCTATACTCATGAAAATATCCAGGAGAATGATAGCAACATAAAGACATTCTCAGTTAAAGTAAAAGTGAAAGAAATCATTAGCAGCAGAAGTGCTGTAAGGGAAATGCTAAAGGAAATTATTGAGGCTGATGAGAAATGATACCAAAGGGAAGCCTGAAACTTCAAAAAGAAAAAAGAGAGAAGGCAAAGACATAGAGAAATATAACAAAATATTCTTTTTACCTCTTAATTTTTTTAATATTACTTTGAAAGCAAAAATGATAACATTTTCCAGAAGGTAGAAATAATAGTAGATAACATTTATGAAATTATAACATGAAAAGGAGAACAAACAGATCTATGTGTTTGTAAGGCACATTTTGAATATAGTGGTAGAATATTAACTTTAATTAGATGGTAAAACGTTAGGTACATTTGTTATAATCATAAGCATAATTACAAAAAAAAAGACAAAGAGGTATAACAAAAAAGCTAAGAGATAAAGTAGAATACTAAGATAATCCAAATAATTCAGAAGAAAGCAATAAAGTAAGAACAGAGATATTAAAACAGAGGGGATAAACAGAATCCAAGTATTAAGATAGTAGGCCTAAATACAAACATATCAGTGATTATATTAAACATAAAGAGCTAATCTCACTTATTCAATAACAAAGTATACCAAATTGGGTTAATAACAAAGACTCAATTATATTCTGCCTACAAGAAACTAACTTTAAATATGGTGATATAGGTTAAAATTAAAAGAAGTAGATGTACAATGCAAACATTGAAAAGAAAATCTGAGTGCCTGTATTAACATGCAATGTAGACTTCAGAACATGGACAATTACCAGGGAAAAATAGGGATATTACATATCTACTACAGAAGTTTATTTTTAATTAAAACCTTTCTAATGAGCAAACTCTAGGCCTTAATTGTTTAACTGGTGAATTCCACCTGCATTTAAGGACGAAATAATGCCAATTCTACAAAATATCTTCCATAAAAAACAAAAGGAGGAAATACTTTCCAATGACTGTTACCCTGATACAAGAACCAAACAAAGATATTACGAGAGATTATTATAGATGAGCATCTCCCATGAACATTGTCACAAAAGTTGTCAACAAAATATTAGCAAATTAACTCCAGAAATATATAAAAAAGATAATATACCATGACTAAGTGGAGTTTATCCCAGGAATACAAGGCTGTCTTAGCATTAAAAATCTTCTTGGATTGAGTTAGGTTTGTTAAAAAAAAATCAGTGTAGAAAAATATTTGACAAATCTCGATGTTAATTCATAATAAATATGCCCAACAACCTTGGCATAGAAGGAAACTTTCTTCTCCCGATAAAAGGCAGCTATTAGAAAACTACAACTAACATCATATTTGGTGGTGAAAGATGAAATGCTTTCTTCCTAAGATTGGAAGCAAGGCAAGATTGTTAGGCTTCACTACTCCTAGTCAACATTGTACTAGAAGTCTTAGTCAATGCAATCAGGCAAGAAAAAGAAATAAAAGGTATATAGACTGGAAAGAAATATTTGCAGATGACATGATTATCTGCATAGAATATCTCCAAAGGCATCTCAATGGCTCCTATAACAAATAAGTAAGTTTGGCAAGTCCACAGGATACAGAATTAATATTCAAAAATCAATTGAATTTCTATATACCAGCAATGAACAATTAGAATTAAGATTTAAAAATAGTACTATTTCAATTGCACCAACAAAGAATGAAATATTTAGGTATGCATACAGCAAAAAAGTGTGCAGGATATGTATGCTTAAAACAAAATGCTAATGAGTGAAATCCAAAATAACTTATATGAATGGAGAGATTTTAAATATATTGTGTTCCTGAATTGGAAGATTCAGATTGTTAAGATAACAATTCTGCCCAAATTGAGAAAGATGATTAATACAGACAGAGAGCTAGAGATATATAGGTAGGAATAGATATTAAAGCTATTGACAAGTTGATTTTAAGACTTATATGAAGGCACAGGAATGAGAGCATGCAAAACAATTTTGAAGAAGAAGAAAGTAGGAGACTCACACAACCAGGTTTCAACATTTCCTACAATTCTATAGAAATCAAGACTGTGGTTCTACTCAAGATCAGACACATACATTCACACAAATATGATAGGCTGTTTTTTGCCAAAGGTACAAGGACAATTTGATGGAGAAAAGAGTAGTTTTTTCAAACAATTGGACAACCATGCCAAAAAAAAAAAACAAAAATCTCAGACCCATATCTCATACCTGATACAAAAATTAACTCAAGTATAAGTATATCTCAAGTATATGGCCACTTGAGACTAGGAATGTCTCAAGTGGCCATCCTATGCCCACCTCACCATGGTGTATTAGATGTGAGGGGCGGGGAAGGATATAATGTGATTCTGTACTTCACAAGTCTCCAGATCAAGAGAAATTATACACAAGGTGCAGTCCTTGAGGAACTGACCTGAGGTTCCCCATCCACACCTGGACCTCACCTAGGTGATGAAATTCTGGACTTAGAGCAGCTGCAATGGGATGAGACTTCCTGGGCCTTGGAAGGGGGTGAGCACCTTGCATGTAGGAGGGATGTGGACCACAGAGCAGGGAAGATTGTGACAGCCACTTTCCGGAGGGCCTAGGGGTTCTTCCTGGCCATCCTCCCCAGCAGGGAACTAGTGGGAAGCTGTAGAGATGGGTGCTGCCACTTCTGAATCTAGGCCACAAGAGACACGGAGACTCCCACCTCATCAGGAGGATGCTCGGGCAGCCCTGTAAGAGACTCTGTGTGGCAAGGATTGGAGGTTTCCTGACCACAGCCTGGCAGGCAAGGGGCCCTGGGAGTGCGTCCCCCTGCCCCTGCCAGGCCTGCAGATAACACAGGCCCGGCCGACACCTGTCCTGAACTGTGGAAAGACATCTGGCCACAACCTGCATCCAGGCTGCCCTTGGGCTCCTGACCCAGAAGCCAGCTGAGACAGTGAATGTTCATTGTTTAAATCTCTAAGTTTTGGGTAATTTGCCCCCAGCACTGGATAAGGGCATGTGAAAGTGCCGAACTTATTGAACCTTTCCTTCCAGGCCAGTTGTTTACTGTCATTATCTGGTTATTGACGCAAATAAGCTGGAGTGGGGGCTGCATTGAAGTTTTGAGCAGGAAAATGTAAAGCCGGCCCCGTCATCACAGGGAAACATTGAGAGTAGGCCCTGCCATCATTCCTTCTGTGTGATGTAGGTGTGGAGGGGACCCTCTGGTCTCCCCAGGCCCCTTTCTCACAGACTTGCCATGTGCATTCGTGTCCTAACAGCCCGCTCCACCCTACAGTCTCACAGAGATGCGTGGGGGCGATGGATCGCAGGAATCTGAGTTTTGATAATGAGCAGCGGCTCCCTTTCCCCTCGTGTATGTTCTTAGCTTGAGTTTTGCGTCTTGCGCACAGCAGGGTGTGCGACGGGTGCTTGCTGACTCGGCGGCACGGGAGCCGAGGACAGTTACCCAAAGGGCACGTGTTTCCTTTTGAGTCTACTAGAAATCAAATACGGGGAAAATTTAGAAGAAATGAACTCACATTTTTCCACCCAGGTGAAGCGAAACCAGAAGAGGCTCAAAGCGCAGCCTCCCCAGGTACAGCCCACAGCCATGTCAGCTGGGGCACACCCTATTCCCAGCAGCCAAGGCAGAAGAGGGGGGCAGCTGCAGGGATGACAGGTGGCATGCTCTCTTGGCCTTCGACTTGGATTTGGGGCATTTCAAAGAGAAGTGAACGCCGACTACTAGTACCCGGGCTAGCTCCTGTGACCATCTCCGCACACCACCACTTGTTTCCTGCCCAGACCGCAGGTCATGGGCGGTGACCCCACGGGGTCTGAGCTCTTGTTCTCCAGGTGAGACTGAGAGAACAGACCAGGCAGGTACCAGCTGTGGCCTTCAGCACTGAAAGAAGCCTCTTGTCTTCACAACGTCACGCTGGTTAAGGCACCGTCCTTGCGTTTCCAGCTTGACCGCCAGCACGGAGCAGTGGGAAGCAGGGCGGCCGCTCTAGAACCAGCTCCAGGGGACAAGAGGTCAAGTCACTGCTTCCGGGAGTCTGTTCTCAAGCAGGTGCCTGTTTAGGGCACTGTTTGGATCGCCTGAGGGGAAACTCAGTCTTCTGGGAGAGCAGTAAGAAAGCAGAGTGAGAAGAGAAGGCAGTCCTTGCAGTGTTGAGAGTGACAGTGGCGAGTGTTGATTTGCTGGTGTCTCATCAGGGCAGCGTGACGAAATCAGAGCCTGTTTTAATTGCCTTAGCTGACAGGTGAGCTGGGGAAAGTGGTGGTGAGGCCTGCGTCCCCATTCACCAGGAAAACGACACAGCTACCAGCTTGTAGGCTGCGGGGCTTCCGCGGCGCCTGCAGTCTAACCGTGCCGACCCGATAACCCTCCATCTCTCCGGGCGTGATCCTGCCCCCGCCCAGCTCACAAGGGCCATCTCACCACTAAATGGCGGGTGCTGGCGAGGTCCCAGGCAGAGTGGGGCTGGCAGGAGCCAGTGTGTTCTGCAGCAGAGGGTGGATCGGACATGCCAGCCTGCCTGGGCTGCTCCGTGTACCTACTCACCAGGAAAAATTCCTTATTTTATTTCTTGCTCTGTTAAAGGTAATGTGCATTTTCACCACTAGCTATTAAAAGCATTTTTTTTTTAGTTTGAAAAGTTATGAACACCAAATATACAAGTGCTGGGGCACGTGGCGAATCATGTTTCTTACCCCCAATGCAGTGGTTGGCAACCGTCAGCCCCACGGGGCGGAGGGTTTGTTTACCGCTCAGGCCCCCTCCGGGGTGAGGTGCCGGGGTGTCACCTGCTGAAGCTCAGAGCTGGGCCCTCCCAGGAAGCGCCTCTGGTTGAAAGCAGCTGCCTTGCTCAAAACCCCTGCCGGGAGCAGCTCCGGGGACACACAGGCTGGGCTCTTGTCCCTTAATCCAAGACGCATCTGCAGGGCCGTCCCAGTGTCACGAGTCCATGTGGGCTCACCTGGGCCTCTCTCACGGTGGCGTCCTGCTCTTCCCAGTCCCGCCTCCCTGACGCGGTCCCACTGCTGTGCCCCATAGCTCCCCGCAGACCGGTGCGCACACGCCGTCTCGCACGCTGCTGTGGAGAGCCAGCGAGTGACTCCGCTGGCCACCCTGGCAACGCGCAGTGAAGACGTGAAGAGGTGGGTAGGAGCCGCTCGGGTGCTGGGGGCCGCACCCGCGGAGCCTGAGCCGTGTCCGAGCCGGCTCTGACCCCTCTGCACCCTGCCGCGAAGGGTGTCGTGTGGCAGGTGTGCGGCTGCCTGTCCCGGTGGCCTTTCTCTCCCACCTTCTCCCCCACCTCAGAGAGAGGGCGAGTGTGGGACGGCACAGGGGTGAGGCCAGGCCCTGCCGTGGCAGGCGGCCCAGAGGAGCAGGCACAAGGACCACGGCGTGCGGCCTTTCCCCAGGGCTCCCGCCCTCAGCCAGGTCTGGGCTTAGTGTCCTCACCTGAAAACTGGGCCGTGTCAGGCTGTGGAAATGAGAGATGATGTGTGTGAGTTTCCAGGTGCAGTGTCCGTCCCATGATGAGATTAGAGAAATGTTAGCTTCTGCTTAGCAGTGTTATGGTGACGATTTTGATTATTGCTATCGCACATGGACCTTTGACCCAAAGCCATAGAGGACTGGGAGGAAAAGAGAAGGCCACGGAGCACACAAATGCTGCAAGATGCATCTGCGTTGGCTGCACTCATTAGAGAGCAAAGCCTCTTGAGCCGCTGATAGAGACGTGGTACTTCACGTGAACTTCAAGTAATTGCAGATGGAAAGGCCAAGAATTCTGTGCAGACAGCAACAAGGTCCCTGACACAGGGAAGCAATATCCCTGCACAGACCAGCTTAAGACAAGATTAGTGTGCAGCACAGGAGGATCAGGGACCTGCACAGAGCGAGATAAGGAATCTGGACAGACCAGAAAAGAGACGATTCCCCAGACACCCCACGAGAAAGTGGGGACAGGCTGGCTGCAGAAATCAGAACCTCACAGCGTGGCATTTACAGCTATTGGTGTATTATCACGCTTGAGCCCACTGTCTGAAAAATATGCATGATTTTTATCACATGGAATCTGAGTTCTTTGTGGAAAACTCTAGAAAGGGATTTGAACTGCATTAGATTTATTGCAAACAAGGTTTTGGTGCCCAGAGGAGGTAGGCGAAACAGAGTTCTGCTCTCTCGCGGCTGATTCCACCTGCATGTGCTGAGGAACCCCGCCACCCCTCCGCCGCACCTGCCCCTCCGAAGCGTCTACTCCGCAATGCGCCTTCTGCTCCTTCCATGCGCAGGTGCCGCTGTCTTCTCCCTTCTCCCAACCTCTCTCTCTTCTTTCGTTCTTTCTTTACTATCCTCTGTATGAGTGAAAAAAGTGCACGTGTGGTTGATAAGCACGACATGCTAGTGATATCCTTGTGTTGGGGGAAAGGAAAACCATAAGGTTTATTGTGATTTGGACTTTAAAAATGTTAATAGTGTCGATAAACACTTTGGTGCCTATGAAAATATAGAACTGATGCAAAGTACACGCCACTCTGCTCATGTGCATAAGTGCACAGATCCTACATAAAACCCAGCAAATGGAGCACAGCAATACATTAAATACATCCAAGCTTCCCATCCAAGCTGGATTTATTTGAAGTTGGTTCAACATTAGAAAATCCTGTTCATGTTGTTTATCATCCTTGCAGATTAGAGGAGAAAAACCACATGATCTGCTCAAAACTTGCAGAAATACAGTGGATACAATTCAATATATATTTTTGACAAAATCTTATTAAAATAAAAATAGAAGGACATTTTTGTCAATAAATTTGTAAAAGAACGACGGCAAAAATGAAATGAAATAAAAACCAGAGTAACCCAAAACCCACAGCAAATCTCCTAGTCAATAGTAAGACACAGCCAAGTCCAGACTGCAGACCACCGCCGTTTCCAGTGAACATTAGATTTGCATGAAAGACACATAAATGTAAAAGGTGTAAGTACTAAAAAGAAAAAATACCATTATTATTTGGATGACTAGATTATATATAGTGCATGCTCACTCACAAATGGTTAGAAAGAATTTCAGAATACATAAGATGTTTAAATGTTGAGTAATAGATACCAACATTTTTTTTTTTAAATTGCGCTTCTGCCTGCCAGTAGCATTTAGAGAATTTAATTCATAAGAAGACATAGTTGGTTAAGAAGACATAGTCTGGTTAAGATGGAGCAGCAGGGACTGAATTTACCCTTCAGCCTGAAACAATTAAAAACCACACAAAATACATTCAACAGTGGGTTTTCTAAACAATGGGCTTCGCCATTCATTGCATTAAGCTTTACAACTATAAATACATCATTCATTGATAGCTATTTAGACTTCATTATTATAAATTTTGCTGTTTGTTCAATATCACATTTTTCTACATTTTATGTTAAATTCTTTATTCTAATTCATTTTTCACCTGTCTGGAGTGCCTCCTTGAGTAATTCTTTTGGAAAAATTTATTGTTTCTGAGTCCGAGCATATCCGAATACACATTTTGATTTGTCCTTACATTTTAATATTTTTTCTTTCTCTTTATCCTAGGAAATTAGCAACTTAACCAGGAAATAGCAAGATGTGGATCTTATAATCCCACCTGACTCTCTGGGAGCTGCTTTCACTGAAAACCAAAATTCTTTTCTGAGGCAAGCTTGGGGTCCCCGTGGTGAAGCAGATGGTGCTGGGGTGTAGGCAGACCTTCCTCCCCACACCAGCCTCAAAAAGTGGGTGGCTTTGGGACTTGGTGGCCAGGTGTGGTGGAAGTCTGGCGTGTCACCTACCCCAGACACAGGTGAGCTGCACCGACATGTCTTCCTCTTATATATCTCCCTTCCCATGCTGTCCCCCAGAACACCTGCCAGGCTGTGCACACACAGGGGACCCAGTGAGAAAGAACCAGTTTTGCTTTGGTCTCCATGGCAACATTTAGGCGATGAGGATGGGTTATTTATGTAGATTATGGAAGGGAAATACAATATTGTCCACATTACCTTGCACTGTTATTAATTTCAAGGAAAATACCAGAAAGAAGATGCACCCAAGTCTACACGGTACCCTTGACAAGGTAGCACACTGGCCGAGATACCTTCGAGTGGGGGAGCCAGGCTTACCCAGAACGCACATGGGATGCAGAATGAGCTCTTGGGGAACGTGGGGTCACTGAGCGCTGGGCAGCTGCCCCTTGGCCCGGCGTGAGAGCTGCACACTCCTTCTCTGGTGCGCAGCTTTTGCTAGCGAGCAGGTGGCTTGGATCACAGGCACACGGCCATGGGGCACCGTGATTCCTGAAGATCCCACCCAGCTCGCAGGGCCCAGACGAAGTCTCCAGTCACCAACGCCCTGAACATTCACCCTTCGATTAAACCCTTGCACGCCAAATAACACCAGCAAACTGGGACAGCACCATTCTCCAATTTCTCATTTTGGGGCCAGAAAATGTGCTTTTTGTTTGGAATTTAGAAGAGGTGGGACTAAGCACATCTGTCTGAATTGCCATTTTCATGTCCTCCCTGAAGAACAGTCTGATCTCCATCAAATTTGCAAAGGTTTTAAGGCAAAATTGCTGATAATATAGATTTGGCCTATCGGGGAAAATGGTTTTAAACTTGCTTAAATTAAATAGATGTACCTCAATTTAAAAGGATTAAAAACCAGACAATCATCTACATCCTCCCTAGGTTTTGCAAGTTATATATAGTTGGTGAAAGATGTGATTTAAAATCACTCTCCGCGGTGGCAGAGTGCATGCTTGTGCACACATGTGTACAGTCGTCTTGGTCTTACAGTTCTTTTAGTCACTGCATTCTTGGGTTCAGGTGAGATTCTGTAGGCATTTTGGAATCTTGAACTTTATGAAAATAAACTCAATTTTCAGCTATGGAAATACAGAGATAATTCTTCCAGAATTTCCCTAATTCTCACCAGAAAGAGTCCCAACTCTTCCTCCTAAAAATTTCCAGATTTCAAAAGTAATTTGAATGTTTTTACTCGTTAGCTAATTCCTTCTATTTCATTATGCATTATTAGGGTAAAATAATACATTTAGCAAGAATAAAATGAGATGATCAGAGAAATCATTGTATTTGCTCTTTGGACTAAGCAAAAGTATCTTTCCCTATATTCCTACATTTATCAAAAAGAAAAAGGCTCATTTATGGAACAAAGGTTCTAGTAGATCTTTAGGAAGGTCTTAAAATATAGATGCCCATGTATTCTATCAGAAAACTCTATTAAGTACATTATAAAGCAATTTTTGATTTTCAGTCAGATTTTTCTACAGGCCAAATAGCCTGAGTCCTATAATTTTTTCATGGAGAGCACCCTCCCTAAGCTGTTGAGATAACTATTCACTGGATGTTTCAAGGAACTCACTGAAGAGAGAGTTTTCCTTAACAGTTTTAATCATAAAGCTGTTGCATGCTTTTTCATTTGCTTTTGAGCAGAGGATCACAGTCTCAAGGAGCTAGAATCTCACTCAAGTTCAATAAATGTTGAGTTTCATGGAAATCGAGGGAAGCATTGGAGTAGCTCGTCACAGAAGTTCTGCTTTGGAAAGATTTTTATTTCCCTTGCACAGGACATAGACAGGAAAACTGAGCCCTGGAGTTGGAGGCTGCAGTGAGTTATGATTACACCTTTCACTATCCTTGCACTCCAGCCTGGGTGACAGAGCAAGGTCCTGTCTCTTAAAAAAAAAAAAAAAGAAAGAAAAGGAATGGAAAGGAAAGGAAAGAAAAAGAAGAAGACTGACTGCCCAGTTAGAGAAGAACTCCAAGGCCAAATCATTTCCAAAACCCAAATGGGCTTCCTGTGCAGAGACAGGGTATCATCTCTGAAGAAAGATTTTGAGACACCGTTGGTTCCAAAACCCTAAGAAAGAACAATTTCCACAGCCAGCTATGTTATCTAGCCTGTATCTCGCCAGATCCAGGGGCTTATGACTGACTGTCGATGCTGCGACAGCAGGTGTGATGGGTCGCATCCGCACGCCGGGAGCCCCACGTGGCACAGACAGAACATAGGTTACTGGGGGAAATGCCCATGCAGAAGGAGCAGAGCCAGCACCACGCTCTGCACACTGGCGACCTTCTCAGCATAGCAGGGTGTTAGCTGCAGGGGTCATCCAGGCATGAGGACAAGACCTGCCTTCACCACTTCATGTGCTCACACATAAAATTAAGAGGACCCAGTGAATCTAAGTCACCCATGTGTCTCTGAGCAGCAAGAAACACGTAGAGACCTTTACACCCGGGAGCACTCGAGTGTGTGTTCAGGGCCTGGGGGCAGCCTTGCCAGCGGGAAGGAAGGCTTTGTCATTGACACCCGTTCCTGTGGTCGGGCCCTTGGTCAGACCACCACGCCTGCACCTCGTCCAGCTTGCACACCAATGAGGCTGAACAATCGCAAAGTCGTTAACTTCCCGAATGCTGTTTTCTGCAGGAAACATAAGTTGGCATTTAACGTCTTGTCTAGTATCTCTCACCTTTTAGACTACCACCCACAATAAGAAAAGTGTATTTCAGTAAAGCCCAGTACCCCACACACACCTGCATCCACAACCCAAACCAAAGTTTTCTAAATCAATACTTTATGTGTGGTGCACATCAATATTTTCAACTCTAATCCATACTATTTCATTTTTAAATTATGTTTATTATTGTAAAAGCGTGTTTTTCCCTAAATTCTTGCAACTCGCTGAACTGATTTCAGGCTGCCACGCAGAGTGTGAATGGTATCGGTCCGTTGCGATGTTTGTCGTTAGGAAGGAGAGTCAGGGCTGGTGCGCGGCTTGGGAGGCTCCACTCGAGATAATAACAAAGTCAGATCTGAAAGTCTGGCTCCTTCACGCCCAGCCTAGTCTTTAGCCACTCTGTGGGTGTTGAAAATGCAGGTTCCTCTCGAGAGCAGTTAATCCACTTCTCTGCGTCACGTTGCAGAAGGAAAGCAGACAGCGACGTGATGTGCTGCGGCCTCGCGAGCCGCGGCGAGGACGGCACCTCCCCGTGCTCCCCACTCACGAACATCCGCCCCCCAGCTGCCGAGTGCACCAAACGATGGCAAGATACTAAATTCCAGATGCCCTCTGATGTTGGCCAGGTTTGCAGATCCTGATACGCTGTTTTCCTTCTTTCTCCAACACGATGGTAGCTCCTTCGGAGCAGCAACAAAGAATGTCAACCCTTTCTGGAAAACTGTGTACATATTAAACATTGACGCAAAACTGTGCTTGCTGAGATTTTGTGTGCAGAGGTATATAATTTTGGTTTATACTGTATTTTTGCAATATGTAGACATTAGCATGCAGAAACATGGCACCTGAAATCATATGTCAATGCACAGGGAAAAACGCTTCCGATTTCCAGTAGTGAGTACACTCCTCCATTGTGCTGCGCGGCGCGGCGCGGTGAGCATTAACATCACGGAGCTGTCAGGGGACAAACCTTTTAACGCTCACAAGCTTAGAATTGAAGCGAGAATCCTCAACCTCGGAGTGCACAATGGATGGTTCTGGAGCCCGAGCCGGCGGGCAGCACGTGCAGTGCCTTCCACACACAAGCAGGATGAAAAGATTATGCGAGATCATTCTTTCACAGGGAAAAGGCACAGTCAACACTGCCCAAATGCCTCTAGTCTAATTTTTAAACATCTAGAATTTTCCAAGAAAGTAGTTTGACCCCAGGCCGTGGCATACGATTGCCTAAATGCGTACGATGGTCTGAGCGGCCAGCGTGTGGATGGAACACCCAGAGCTGAGCCGGGTGAGCCCCAAGCCCTCCGGTGGGCGCAGGTCTGTGCTGTGGGCTGTGCCCAGACCTCAGGCCTGCAAACACCACGGTAGAGAGGGCTGAGCTGGGCTGCTGACCAGTCCTCCAGGGTGGCTTCGGTGGGCAGTTTGTGGGTGGTGAAGGGGTGGGGATAGGGTTCAGGAGTAATAACATGTTACATTTAATGTAATAAAAGCCTCTCCATCGGTGATTCTCTGTGCACCGGACACCTAGCCGGGGATTGCCTCAGGGAGCACGCTGATTGTCCCCACTGTGCAGATGAGGAGAGTGAGGAGCGGGAGGCGGTGCAGCTGAATGGGAGGCAGGAAGAGGGCACAGCCCACCTGTGCCTGCCTGTGTGGTGCACTGAGCCTGCTCCAGGGCCCCTTCATCAGGGAGCAGAATGCATCTGGGGAGCAGGTGCACATGTGTGCCTGTGTGCTCATGTGTGTCTGCACATGTGCAATGTGTGTGCATGCATGTATGTGTTTGCACTACATCTGCGTGCATGTGCACATGTGCTCTTGTGTGTGTTGTGCTCACAAGTGTGTGCATGTGTTCTAGTGTGCATGTATGTGTGTACATGTGTTCGTGAGTGTGTGTTGCAGGCATGTGTGTATGTACATGTGCATACACGTGGTGTGCATAACTATTAACCAAGTCTGAGACTGTAGGGACACCACTTAAGAATCTCAGGCTTAATGTCCTCAGGCATACCATGAGGAAGTTGAAATAAATCATCTCCAAGCAAATTTCCAGCTTAAACAGTCCTGGGAGCTGTGCCCGTGCAGGGCCCTCAGCCCTTCTGTCCACGTCTTGCCCTTGCTCTACCCTGCTCGGCCCTGCAGAGGAGCCAACCTTGAGGGGCTGTTTCCGGGGTCCCCTACCCTCTGCCTCTGGCCAGAGGAGACTGGGAGGAACCAAAGGGGAAGCTGGGTTCCTCTGGGCCGCGGGCAGCCCCCAGCCAGTCCTGCTGTCTCACAGCTGAGGCTGGCAGAGGCACCTACTGACCTCCCTCGTCACCCACGTTGGGTGCTCCCTGCTGTGAGCGTGCAGGGGTCTGCTTCCCTGCCGGGCCACAGCCAGGCGGTCTGCCTTTGTCTGTGGCCCTCTTCATACAAATGTTATTCAAATAAGCAGACGTGTGTGGTGGGGCACATGGTTTGGTGTGGCACACGCTGGGACATGCCCGGTGTCTAGAGCTCTGGCGCCCTGTGCTGTGGTACTTGAGAACAGCGGACTCGGGCTAGAGGAGGGCAGAGCGTGCCTAACACAGGTGTTGTTGGCACGATGACCATGGTGTCAAGGGCGATGACGCGACAGTAACAGCTGCCGTTTGCTTGCACTGCTGAGGTCCCAGGCGTCGCTCTCAATCGTGTGCTCCATCTCGGTTAACGCCCTCGATGACTCCTAGAGAATCCCAGAGACAGGCATCCTTTCACTACCAGCTCCCAGATGTAGGAACTGAATTTGGGGTGCGAGGAAGTGTTCCGTGGCCAAGCAACGTAACGGCGCAGCAAAGCCACGGTTCAGCAGCAGCTCTGGGAAACTTTCTCGGCCTCTCGTGTGGAAGCGACCCCTGGGCCACGTGTTCCCCAGCCCATTCACACAGCGTTTAACTACAGCCCCCCTGCACAATGCTGCGACATTACACCCTACATGGCGGTGCACACATGTGTGTCTCCCACACAGGACAATGAGCTCCTGGAGACGCTGACGCCAGACTTGAAAGCCAGGCATTGACATGAGCCGTCACTAAATAGGTGCTCAGTAAATGCCGGTCGAATGGAAGAATGAATAAATAAATGGTTGTTCGATCTGAGTATTCGTTGTTCACAGATTTCCAAATATGAGCAATTATCCCTTAGCCTGGCTGGCGTGACATGTGTGCCATCAGCCCCTTGTGCAATAGAGAAACCAACAGAGCAGAAGCATGATTCACACATGGGCCCGCCTAGAGGGCCCCACGGAATTTAATGAGCCTGGAGGTGGCTGGTGCCGGGCCTGGTGTTCGGACCGCGGGTTCCGCCGGCACCCTCCCCGCCAGCATCCTCCATGGCGATAGTGCTATTAGGCAGGAACAAAGGGTCCCATTATCTGGGATTGACATTTTGGGAACATGGAGCAAAGCAACAAAAAGTAATATTTCTTAAAATGAACATTCGCTGCCCCTGCCACAGCCCGGCAGAACAGCCCGACAAGCAGCTCGCCGTGGCGAGGCCCCCTGGAAGAAAGATTACAGGGTGAGGACGCCCAGCCAATCACGGCGCCTGATTGGCCGTGCAGCCTGAGTGCTTTATAATTGTGTTTCAGGGACTGCGGTTCAGTGCCAGTGAGGTTCACTGTTTTAAACTGTGTCACACGGTTTGAAAGGACTGCTTTACGGCCTCCTCTTCAACCCTCGCATTATGTAAATTGTTAAGACTGTTATCCTGGGAGTTTGCCTTAGTTGCTGGCTGTTTTAAAATTCAAGAAAGAAAGAAAGAAAGAAAGAAAGAAAGAAAGAAAGAAAGAAAGAAAGAAAGAAAGAAAGAAAGAAAGAAAGAAAGAAAGAAAGAAAGAAAAGAGGAGGGGAAGGGGAAAGAAAAGAAAAATCACCCTCCTTCCCTACAGCAAATCGACACCAAGCTGTAGGACAGAGACAATGACGGGAGCTCTGGACTGGCCTGAACAGCACATGCAGGGGCTCCCGGCAGGCCCCTCGTTCTCCGGCCGGGAAGCTGGGCTGGTGGCCTCCCCCATGAGGCTCCTGTTCTGGAATGAGATTTGCATGGCATTTTGTAAAATCACTACTTGTGGCTGCACTGAGGCCCTGGGACCCATTCTGGCCTTTTTCTCTAGAGGGAGGAGATGTAGCCAAGTAATTAAGAAACTTGGAATGACTGACCCTCCAAGAAGGTAGTGGGAACAGCCTCTCTCATCAAGGCCTGACACATGTTGTCCAGACAGGACTCTGCAGGGGTGTGGCCGGGCGGGCTGGGCGGCTGCCCAGCGTGGTGCTCTGTCCTGATGGCCTCCTCCACGCTTCATGTAGGAGCTCCTGGGACTCAGGCTCACCATGGACTGGAGGAAGCACAAGGCCAAGGCAGGGCCTCCTCTGGGCCACCCTGGTCTGCCTGGCACAGTCAGGGGACCCAAGGCCACTGAGGCCCAACCCCAGGCCTGGCAGCTGAGGTGTCCCGCACTGCAGGCCATCCTGTCACCGTGACCACAGGCTCCAGTGAAGCGCAGCTGGAGTTGGCAGGGAGCAGGCACCCAGGGCCACCCAGCAGCACTGACGTCAACCAGGATGGGAGTCACACTGCTGTCACCTGCAGCTCGAATGCCCCTGGCATCCTCACCATCAGGGTCCTCCAAAATCCTGGCCCTGGTTCCTCTTTGCTTGGCAAAAGGAACCGATTTCCTAAATACCCAGGGAGAACAAAGGCAGAAGAAATACCAGCGGCACCCGGAGAGTGACTTGGGGGAGCCGCAGGGACCAAGAATTCACAGGGATGTGGTGCTCAGTGGACCCCTTTCCACCTGCTCTCTGGGCCAAGGTCCTCCAGTGAGCCAGCGCCCGGACACAAGGGGGCCTGACCTCCACCCCCCACAGCCCCAGCTGCTCCAGGGCCCTGTCGGAAGTGGCTCAGAGCCAGAAAGTAAAAGCCCACAGCGCACAGAGACAGGAGAAGGTCGCCCTGGGAAGGTCTCTGTCCTTCCCTCCGTCCCTGCTCTCGTGCTCTCTCTCCAGTCTATTCTCTGTAGAGCCAGGCGGCTCCAGGGGAAGCTGCCCGAAAGGAGAGAAGAGGACGTTGGGGACCAGAGCCTTGGGGCGGGGACGCAGCGGTGTGCACTGGCTCAGCAGGGTGTGCCGGGGAAGGCGGGACACACTGCCCATCAGGGTTCTTCTCCCTCATCTCCAGGGAGCAGTGCTCACACTCCTCCAGTGCCTGTCACCTCTTTGCAGTCTCCTTACGGCACTGTGTCCCACCGGCTCTGAGGCAGTCAGCATGCCATCTGCTGTTTACCTTCCCATACATAAACACATGTTGATTTTCAACGGCTTACACGCCTTCATTCTAGCTGCTCCAAGCCAGACTTGGTGGACCAAAATGACCGTGTGGGAAGTTGGGCCCCAGAGGGGCAGGGGCAAGCCCAGCCTCCGTGTCACAGGGAGGGGTAGGCGCGGGGTCCCCTGCACCTAAAGGGACAGAGGAGCTGCCGCAGACAGCCTGGCTGTTGCAGACCTGAGGTCTAGGAGGGGAATAGGGGACTGCGCTCCAGGCTTGGAGGAGGGGCCTGGGCGGTCATCTCGCAGCGAGCAGATGCACAGCCCATGACAAATGCCAGCAGCTGCCCCAGGGCAGATTGTGGAGTGGTCTCCCGTCCTGGCAGGAACTGCTCTTCCTGAGCTGGGGAAGCTCCAGCACCAGCCTCCCCTCTGGCCCCACCCATCATCTGGATGGTTCTCTAGCTCCCAAGGCACCTGCATCCTTCAAGCCACCCAGCAAGGGGCTTCTGGCGCTTGGGCACCGTGTCCTGCCCGCCCCCTGTGCTCTGTCGTCCGTGGCTCCTCGTTCTCCCCGGCGCCTGCGACATCCACTGACGCAGTCAGGAAGTATTTCCCAAATGCCACGCGTGGGGGCTGTACTTGGGATATAGAAACATGCCGGAAAGTGTTTTCAGGTTATACTGAAAGATGCATCGCACTTGATTAAAAACAGACTCTGACTCAGACCCCTTCACGCTTTCCTCAACTCAGTCAGGATCATTTTTCAGTTTTAAGGGAAACTTCACCTTCCGTCAGCTCCGCCTGAGCCATCCTCTTCTTCTAGCCCCGTTGTACGCGCTGGCCGAGGGCAATATGTGGCCACGCTGGCACTTAATGAGCCCCTCCCCACCCACTTTGGGTCCTCAGTTCTCAGGGCGAGTGTCCTTCTCATCAGGACTTGGTGACCACCCCATCAGAGTGGGACACTGAGGACATTTAAGGCCGCTCCTTTCCACCACTGGTGGTTTCCTGTTCACCTGTGTGTGTGCTGTGCGTCCTCCTTTGCCCGTGTGTCCCCGCTGTTCCTGCATGCGGAGCGGCTTCCTTGTCCTGAGACAGGGAGGAGGCATGTGTGCACCGAGTCGCCACAGGCCTGACCCCTCCCCCCTGTGCTGGGTGGGCCTGTGGAATGGTAGCAATGTTCACCACACAGGGTTGTTCGGAGAATTAAATGATGCATCACATACAAGGAGTTTAGATCAAAGGAGGGCAGAAAATGTGTGGGCCCGACAGAGAGAGCAAAGACACAAATGTGCACAGGTGCGTCTGGTCTCACGGCACCCCGGGCAGCAGGAAGGCCCAGGCCTGAGCTGTGGCGGGGCCTCCCATGGGCGCTAAGACCTGCAGATGGGCCCGCGGTGTTGCGCAAGTGCAGATGAAAGATATAACAACTAAAGATCTAAAATAAATCATTCCCTACAAACTACTATTTGCATTCCCATAAAAAAGTGTTGGAAAATCCATTCTCCTTCGTGCTGTCTGTCATGCAACAAATTGCAAAAGATAAAGAAGAAAGAAAGTTCAAAGACACTTTTTAAAAAATTAGGAGTTGAACAAGGATAAAAATTATAAAAAGAAAAAAAAGAAAAGGAACATACCATTTTCATGGTTGACCACAGGTTGATGGTTTGGACCATGTCTTCCAATTTCATCACCACGGGACCAGCGTGAGTTGGCCCCACACAAGGTATAAGAGAAGAATCAGTCCTGAGCCTTGTTCTACCCTAACCCGAGATCAAAGGAGAATCATGACACCCGCGCGAAGGAAGGAGCGGAGCGTGGAAGGTGCGTGTCTTGGGACACTGACAGGAACTGGACGAGAGTTACTAGGCATGGCGGGTCTGAGCTGGCATCAGCCTTGGACGGCAGGGACATCGGGGCACTTGAAGAGGGCAGCTGTGGGGGGAAGCTGGCTACGTCAGGAGACGCACACAGCGCAGGCATCGCTGTAGTTATTGGCTTTTTATAGATTGATAGATTTTATAGATTACAGACTTCTTCCTCTCTTTCCAATTACCACCTTAATTCATTTGTTCTTTTCTTTATTCTTTTTTTTTTAAATAAGAAACAAACTTCTCTCTCTTAATTTTGCTCGTAAATGGTCTCAGATTAATTTCCAGAGAAGCACTTAGCTTCACCTTTCGGGAAAAGGTGCGTAGCAATGTGTCTCCATGGCAGGGAGGGAAACGAGTGCCGACCCTGTCTGGTGGAGCTGCTCCTCGCAGAGCAAAGAAGGATGGCGGGTCTGTCCTGCCAGCCTGCCCCGTGCCCAGCGCAGCCTGCAAGGCAGGACAGGGCTGCAGGCGCGGGGCATGCACTGGTTCCGGCAGCCATGGGGTTGGGTTCTTGCTGACCTTAGCGCTCTCCTGCACTGTGACTTTAGCCAGGAAGTGTCACTGCCATGGACTTCCTGTCAACATTACAGACCAGGAAATTGCTTTATTATTATGCTAAGCTGGCACCTTGTTTGGATAGAGGAATGGTTAATGAAAATGATTGCTCTGTAACATGCAGAAGACAAAGTGCGACAAAACGTTATAGTCAACAGTCTACATAATTTGTACTGTTATTAGGGACAATTTGTGACTTTTTAAGAGTCTAGTGGGTCCAAATGTCAGATGAGGAAAACATTAGTTAAAATATCCAGGAGTAATGAGGATGTAGAGAGGAAAGAAATCCAAATGAGGTTTAAGCATTTGTGTTTCCAGTCTGTATTTTAAACACCCACAATTCCTTTCATTGTACCCAGTGGGCACATGCCCTGCTCCCCACAGACGTGTCCCCAGAACAAAGGGGCTTTCTCCACAAAAGCATGTTTCCAAGGGAAGTGCATCATTGTCTTCGATGCAGCCCCTCCACGCTGACGTCGTCTTCCTTTTTGAGCAAAATACAATTTGCAAACTTTGGGAGCCGCCACAGGTGAGAGAGGGCCCCCAGCTGGAACTCCAAGGCTTGGAGACTGAGTTAAGGAGAGGAGGAAGGAGGATCACGTGAGAGCTGTTCATGACATCTTCATGATTTCAGCAAAAATTTCAACCTACGGAATACAGGAGGGTTTCACATTACTAGACCTCTCTAAATTCAAAAGCTGGGGGTGGGAATCAATGGACTGATTGATTTGTTTTCCTTCATCCACACACTCGTCGATTCCACAGTGAGCACTAAATATACGTCAAGCCCTAAGGATACAAAGGCGGACAAGACGTGCTCCCGGTCCTTGCGGATGACTTTAGCAGCCCAGGCCAAGAGAAATACATGTTGCGTAACTCTAAATGCATCGTGCTGTTGAGTGGCTTCTTTCTATAAGATAAAATGTTCCTGGGTTGTTTCAAAGCTATTTTCTGGGAGGTAAGTGTGTGTTTGGGGGGGGGGTGATCAGGGAGACAGAACTGAGCCTCTCCTCGGTGATGTGCTGTGTAGCCCCGGAGCTGGAGCTCCCTCGGAAGGGGGTGCTGCTGCCTCGTGCCTCCTGCACGTGGGTCTGCAAAGGCCCATCGCCATTTTAAGGGGAAAGCGTATCCTTCTGTGTGCCCCTTCCCCATCGACTACTTTGTCTTTTTGCTGGTCTGTAGCCTTTGATGTTAAAAGTAGGATGGACAATATTTGTAATGCCTGAGAACAGCCTCTGCCTTCTCTTTCACAGACAAGAGAATTTCAGTTTTTGAATTTTAAAGGTTTTTGGCTAGGAATAGCTTCCCAGGATGCAGGAGAGCAAAGAAAGCTTCCCAACAGCTGGAGTGGTGGCTGCAGCTGAAATGCCTCAGCACGTCCTCGCCATTCCTAAGCTTCTCAGCTCCAAGCACGTCCCAAATATCCCCAATATTTGATCCATCTTTTAAAAAAAGAATCCTAGTGTATGTCAAATAAAGTCATATCCAGCTTTTCAGTATGTTGACTTTATTTAATTTCTGGTTTCATAAGTGCTATTTGGTATTTAGAAAGCTTATTATCCCGATTTTATAAATCTCTAAAACTCAGGGCATTGAATTTTGCTGTCAGTAGGAGGAAGTAAATGTTAAAGACCAAATTCATTTAAAAACAGATTAAAACAATTAGATTCTAAAGTTGGCATAATTAATTTTTTAGACACTAGATAAAATAAGCTGTTTCCTTTGTGTTTTGACTAGAGATCCTGTATATATGTGTTTTTAAAATGAAAAAAAAAGAAAAACTTTATACCTAACTCCTTTGTTTTAGAATTGCTTACACAGAGAAGTGAAGTCAATGTGCTCACTCAAATTTCAATTAAAAAATGAGTACAGTTTTTTTATATCAGAGGTGATTAAATAAAACGATCATATATAATTTTTCATATGTCAAACATCAGAAAATATTAATTCTCTAGTCCAAAATGGAATTATTATCAATAAGGTTCATTATGTTATTTACACAGAAATAAAATAATGAAAACACGAAGATATGACTTGACCATTAAAAAAAAATGTACAAGTAGTTTTAGAGATCTAAAAGGTGGAAAATAGAAAAAGATAACTTATTAGGCCTCCTGGCCTTCAGATGACAAGAATCTGGGCCTGTCCTTATCTACTCTCGAGTCTGGATCCGGCCTGCCCCGCCGTCTCTCCCAGTTCCCACCTGACGCCTGCCTGTCCGTCCAGCCGCAGTTCCCAGGGGACGGGCTCCGTCTGCTCGGTGCGAGTGCGCGCAGACCTGCATCCTCCTCGCGGTTCTCCAGCAGCTTTGGGAACAGTCCTTTGCTGAGTTTTGTCAATTCTTTTGTCAGGAAAACTTATTCAGCTATTATCTTAAATTTAACAGTACCAGGGGCTGGTCCAGGGAGGGTGTGGGGCAGCTCTTCTAGTCTAGGAGGATCTTTGGAGATTATGTACAATAGAGTCAGAATTTTAAATCAAGAGTGCACCTGGCAAATTATCTACCTCCTCATTTTACAAAGGAAGAAACTGAGGCTCAGTGGATTGAGCCCCAAACCACATTGAATCAAATAATCAGCATATACGTATTTTCCTCAGTGGCTAAAACACGGATACTTAGAATATATCTTTCTAATCCTTATGCATATGTAATGTAGCGGTGGTTTTCTCTCTGGAAATCTATTATTAAATGGATGCTGAATCTTCTAATTAATGCTGTCTTAGCCCATACGAGCTGAGAGTATGGAACCCACACCAGTTTTATTCACAAATGTGAATCCAGTTCCTCACCAAGCTCACGCACTCAGCATGAAACCTGAGCCAATCTAATCTAGCAGTATGCAAAAATGATCTTCTGCCTTGTCTAAGCTGTGTTTGACTTAGGAATTGGTGGGGCTATCGACTCAGACAGTGTATGAACGTAATTCACAGCATCTAAACTAAAGAAAAGCATACAGGTTATTGCAATAGAGCAGGGGGAGTCTTCGATGCTTGTCAATATCCAGCAACGAGAAGCCTTTGAATAAACTAGGAACAGAATCAATCTTCCTTAAACTAATCGGGGGTCTATACGGAAAGCCTTCAGTAACATCATTCTTAGTAAAAAATTTGGAAACATTACCTTTAAAATCAGAGATAAAATAAGGACACTGGCTATCACCGGTTCTTTGCAATGCTATGCTTAAAGTCCTACCTAGTGTGTTAAGTCAAGAAAGGAAACAAAAGATTTAAGGATTGATAGGAAACTATCTTTAAAAAATACTGTCAGAATCTGCAGGCCAATATGATTATTTGTATAAAAACTTAACAAAATGCAGAGACAAATATTTATGCTAATATGAGAGCTAGGCGAGATGGCATAATCACAATCAACATCAGAAGTCAATGGCGTTTTTATTCACCAGCAAAGTATAGGTAGAAAATGCCACAAAGAGACCATTTACAATAGCAACAACAGCAACAAAATAGTGAATTGTGTAGCTGCACATGCCTACCCCACTGAATTTGGGTACGGCTATGTGAGCACAGTGATGTCTGTGAAGACACCGTGAGATGCTGTCAACAGTGTCACGGCCCAGGTCCCAGCTGGAACAGTGTCACCTGCTGGCCTCCATATCACTAACGAGAGTGTGCAGTGAGTGTTTGCTGTTTTAGGCCATTGAGATTTGGGAGTTGTCTGTTACTGCAGTGAAACCCAGCCTTATCCTCTGACTAGTCCAGAGACCAATAGCCAAAGAGAGATGCTCCAGTAAAAGAGAAAATCCTAAAATATGTGGTATTGTCTCAGTTGACGGGAAGAAAGGAAACTATTGCTGAAGAGGTGTGGTCCCTGCTACTGCGTAAAGGCAGCAGAGTCGTCTGCGTAGCCGGGGATCAGGCTGTGTGCGTACCGAGTGTGCGGCTGGAGAGGCATCGGCCGTAAGTGGGATGTGGGGACCATGTGTTGGATGATGTATTCGTTTCCTTGGGTGGCTTAAACGACAGAAATGTATTCCTTCATGGTTCTGGAGGCCAGGAGTCCAAGATCAAGGGCTATCCTGTTTCCGAAGGGTCTAGGGGGTCCTCCTCCCTCTCTGCCTAGCCCTTGTGGTTGCTGTCATTCCAGTCCCCACTGCCCTGCACTGGGCCTCTTCCCTGTCTGTCTGTCCGTCACACAGCATTCTTCTCTCGTGTGTCTCTGCCTTCCTCCTTATATGAACTCCAGTGACTGGGCTTAGGCTCACTCCAACCCAGTATGATTTCATTTTAACTTGATTATATCTGCAAAGGTGCTATTTCAAAAGGAGATCACATTTACAGATACTGAGAATCAGGACTTCAGTGTATTTTTCTGGAGGACGCAGTCCAGCCCACAGCAGTTGGTGTTGTCTGCACCTTGCAAAGTATCACAGGTAAAGGACAAGCTCAAAAAGAAGTGGCTGATTTGGAAGCAGGAATGAGAGAGGGTGGAGAGCTCACAAAGTCAGGGATTTATAGGATTAGAAAAGATCATTGCTTCTCTACCCTAAATAGTAAAAACTAACCTTGAAAATGCTTTGAACCACTACGACTGTTTGGATCTCAGCTTTTTCAGCCAAGATCAGTCAAGGGTGTGGTCATTACATCCACTGTGAAAACCTCCTGGTAGACCAGGAGGTTTTCATCAGGAGGTGAGGGAACCACCAAGCCTACTTGAGTTAGCAACTCCTTTAGTGAGGACACAATGGCTCACAGAACAGACTGGGCGTTGGATCTCCCGGCAAAGCCCAAGATGCCAGCAGATAGGACAACGAGGAAGGCACAGGAGCAAGAAGGTTGAGGAGTACAGCAGTCTGCAAAGAAGATCTAGACAAGAGCTGAGGGTGTAGCATTTGGCACACGTGGCTGAGTGAAGCCAAGTGGAGAAAGAGCTCTCTAAGCTTCTGAACATTTTACTGCCAAAAGAACTACCTACCTCGGCTCAAAGAGGCTGTGATTTTAGGGAACTGAGAGGACCATGGGTCCCACCACATATAAACAAGAAAGGGATGGGGGCCCACATCAAATGGAGCGACAGAGAATAGAAGAGACGTGAGAACCACCTGGGAGGAGGGGCTGAGTGCCATGGAGAACAGTGGACCAACGCCACACCCTGGAGCAGAACCAGGGCCCAGTGAAGAGATACTCCTGGCTCGGGGCCAGGATCCTTGCAACATCTGCTGGGGGGGTTCAGAGTCATTATAGATCTTCATTGTCCTGGGTGGGACTGTTCATGTGGCCACCTCGACCTGCTCTTCCATGGCAAACTGGATGTATGCGGAACACAGAGCCTGCACTTTCTCCATCATAGGTCTCTGGGCTGCGAGGGGCCTGATCTGGGCTTCACGAAGAAAATCCTGGGCATTGCTCAAAGAGCCTGGACTTTGAACTAGACACAGAGACAGAAGCCACCTTGGGACATGGGTCTGTGCTAAGTGTAGGAAGGAGAGTAGACTAAATACTTGATGACCAGAAATGTGAATCATGACAGCAAATAGTGCTGACCACCAAGGCATTTCCCATCTGCACACACACCCACAGAGTTAAGTGTTGTCCATGACTGGCGTTAGCCCACGAAATGTGGTGGAATTGCATGGGCCACTTCCAGACAGCCAGCATGTGATGCACAAAGCTCCTTTCTTTCCTGGTTCAACTGCAACTAGCAATGATTGAGCTGGGTCTTCACTATACCTCTGAGTCACAGAGTCAAGGAGGAGAGGCCACAGCTAAAGCAAGGGATAAACGTCTATCGCTTTAAGTCCTGAGCTGTGTGTGCATTGGTTACCACAGCATGACCTAGCCTGTATTAAATAGTACAATTTCTAGGAAAAAAACAACAAACAATGTGAAGCTATGGCAGAAAACTACAGAACTCTGTTAAATGACATTAAAACCACCTAAATAACTACCCATGGTCACCAAGCCTCCATATCCCAACGATGTCAATTATACTCAATTAGATCTATGGATTTAGTGAATTTCCAATTAATATCTCAACAAAGACAGCAGAGGAAATTGACGAGGCTCAAGAATAACCTAGATATTAATATTTTTACATCAGACATGGAAATGGCGAAGGGCTGGAATAGCCTACCAGATAACAAGACTGAGTGTTAGTCACCTTTCAATCTGGGAGCCGCTGTGAATACTGAAAGGTAAAGAATTTACTCAATGAGTAAGGCCTTGTGCAATTGTGGGAGCAGCAAGGGATGTGGGGTTCAGAGCAGATGCTGGAGATTCAGAGGAAGCACCGGAGCAGGCGATCAGGTCAGAGCTGGAGGAGGCGGGAAGCCAGGCTGTGCTGTCGAGTGGCGCGCCGCGATCGCCGGCGGGGCTGTTCGTTCGCGGAAGCTGTCAACGCACCTGGAGATCACTCCCGGAGGTCCTCGGCCAGGCCGCTGTCAGCAGGGCTGAGCTTCAGGAGGAGGACACTGGGCAGAGGTGGCACCTGTGTGTCCGTCCATCACCACAGCCGAGCGGATGTCCTGCAGGGCAAGTGGCTGCCGCTTCTGCCTCCGAATCCTGTCAGATCCCTCCTCGGACAGCTCTACCTACACGCTGTGCAGTGCAGCGGTTCTGGGAAATGTGGTCCCAGTTTAACCAAACTGACACAGTGCAAGCAACCACAACCTTTCCTTAAGTTAAAATAATTAAGTTAGTGGGAGAGGTAGAAAAAGTCAAAAGAGTAGAGAACCCAGAAAGAGACCAGTATATTCAAGGAAGGTCATGGATTAAGAAGTCCTTCTTAATAAAAAAAATCAATGCCTTCTATTTATTTATTTATTTTTTTTTTGAGACAGAGTCTCGCTTTGTTGCCCGGGCTAGAGTGCTGTGGCGTCAGCCTAGCTCACAGCAACCTCAAACTCCTGGGCTCAAGTGATTCTTCTGCCTCAGCCTCCCGAGTAGCTGGGACTACAGGCATGCGCTACCATGCCCGGCTAATTTTTTCTATATATATTAGTTGGAGAATTAATTTCTTTCTATTTATAGTACAGACAGGGTCTCACTCTTGCTCAGGCTGGTTTTGAACTCCTGACCTCGAGCAATCCACCCGCCTCAGCCTCCCAGGGTGCTAGGATTACAGGCGTGAGCCACTGCGCCCGGCCTGATGCCTTCTATTAACCCTCCACGGGAAAAACAGTAGAAAGTGAATACCACACACAATAAAGAAGAGTTTATTCCAGATAGATTAAAGGTTTATATGTCAAAGGCAAAATTTAACAATGATTGGAAGAAAATATAGGAGAACCTTCTTAAGACATTAGGGTAGAAAAAATTTTCCTAAACAAAACACTGAAAGTGCTAACCATAAAAGAAAAGATTAATAAAATCAACTTCATTTTACTAATTTAATTTAAGAAGTTCTTTCCTATAAAAAGTTACCAAGAGGAAGGTAAAAGTTCAAGCCAGAAATTGGGAAAAGATTTTTGCAACACAAGCAACCAACAAAAAATGAGTTATCTAAAATATGTAAAGACTCACGAATCAGTAAAAAATAAACCAAATGACAATAAAATGAGGAAAAAATAGAGATGGTCATTTCACAAACAAGGAAATCCAAATGGCATAAAAAATATGAAAAGACCCTTAACTTCACTGAGATTTGTGAAAAGCAAATTAAGGCAACAATGAGATATCACTTCACATGGGCAAAATTTAGAGTCTGACAAATATCTAATGTTGGCAAGGGCATGGATCAGTGGGAATTCCCATACTGTGCTTCTGGGCATGGAAATTGGTACGACCACTTTGAAGAATGTTTTAGAATTAAATATGTGTATTCCCTACATTCTGGCAATTTCTAAATACATGGCCTAGAGAAATTCTTACATGTGTGCATCAAGAAACCTTTACAAGAGTGTTCATAGAATTGCTTGCAAGGGTGAGCATCTGGGAGCCCCTAGACGCCCACTGAGGGTGGGATGCAGTCAGCACAGTCGCACATCAGAGCCTCACGCAGCTCAAGAGGTGATAGGGATGACATGCAGCATAGTGACTCTGGGAAACATTTCTGAGTAAAAAAAAGAAGTGACTTGTATTAGCATATGTCAAGTATGATTGCTATATAAGGATAAAAGTGTGTCATCTAAATTATATACATGTATACCCATAAGTATTAGCTATTTGTAAAGCCAATGATTGGTGTTAAAATAAAAAGGATTTTAAAAAGCTTAGAACAGCAGCTGTTTCTGGAGGCAGTGTTAGCGGGGCAGGCGCGGTGGCACAGGGAAGCGGCACACAGTCAATGATACTGGAAATGCCCCAGCACACAGGTTAGTGGTAAATTCTGCATATTTTGTGCATAATGGCTTATTCATTGGTACATATACTTTGGTCGGTAACTTACTAGTAACAATATTTTTAGATGCACAGCCTGTTAAAGGCATCATCACTAGGAAGCTCTAGCTCTCGTGTGCTCGGGTCGCCCTGAGATGCGGTGACTGTGACTTCACGCGCAGGCTCCTGCACCCCGCTGGAGGAACGATGCTGGCTTATCTTCCTCAAGACATCTCCCAGCATTCGAAACCAACCAGGACACGCCCTTCGTTGTCCCCCTAGGTGTTCTCTTTGACTAGACAGTCCCAGTCTCCTCAGCGGCTCCTCACCTGATGCAATTTTGAGTTTTCTCCATGATTGATTGTTCTCTGAACTTGTTGCATTTTGTCTCCATGCCTTTCCAAGGACAGAGCAAAACACTGCTGGTGATATCTGACTCCTTTAGATTGTAATAGGACCTTCACCTCCTCCTAACAGGACATTTCTAATAATACAGACTAAGATTATGTTAACAACGGATAAGTCATCCTTGTGGTTTGTCTTAAGTAGGTTGTCATAAACACCTAAAGGCTTTTTTACAAGTGTTGGTGCTAAGGCCCCTCCAATTAGTATATATGCAGTTGCATTTTACATCTTATATTTTATATTCAGGCCTAAAATTTTTATTTTTAAAACTTCTATGCCATTCCTCCAGCCAGCAGGAATTTTGGGGAAACAATCTGCAATTCACAATATTTGCTACAGTTCCAGCTTTAAGCCATTATCCCACTTGGCCAATGTTCTGCACATGGTGTGGTCTTTACATTGTACAATAATCCCCGTGTTGTCCTGGCACCCAGCATTTAAATGATTGGCTGTCTTAATCTACCCTTTGTCCTGCTAAAAATAAGATGAAAACACTATCTCCTGGCCCCAACCACTACAGTTAAATGTTAACCTGCTTATGAAGTGGTATATACTTTTGTGTCTATTCCAGCACTTCCAAGAGTCTCTGAGGAACACCATGAGATACCATCAACAAAAGATTTTGTAGTCAAATTATTGGGGAATATCCAACTATGTCTCTTTTAAATACTCTATTAATTTGTAAAAGGTCTCTGGGAATCTCGACATTTAAACAACAACAACAAAAATCCACACAAAGAAAATTATCTTCTTTAGTATGTGTGACTCACATCACCACTCTTACTTGATTGCATATAGAAGACAGAACTGGTAGTCTCTGCCCTTCAGAGAATGTTTTTTCACTGCCACGCCTGTCTTTTGTATTCTGTAATTCTGTAGGGAGTATCCCATGTCTAGCTTTCCTGCTCTAAGCAACTGAATCTTGATTCTAAATGAGTAGATCCTCCTGATCTAAGTTCTATTTTCTCATTGTGAAGCATCAATTAGCCACATCCTTGCAACCTCCAGGTGGTGTAGGGAAGTGAATATTGCCACACCTAATAAATGCTCCTAACAGATGACCACTTATGAAAGTACCGTCCACTCCCACCCACCTCCACGGAGCCTCTTCGCTGCTATTATCACATGAACACGTGTTTTATCATCAGACACAACGCAAACACAAAGTACACTGACCAGAAAAAAGTGGAAAATCCTGAAGAAGATGGAGAATTTTTTGAGGTCAGTGATGCTTCCCCAGTGTCACTGGCCAGTGGAGATCTGGGCAGAGGCGAACTGACCAGGAAGAAACCGGCGTGCAGGGGTCAACCCAGCTAGCGCCTCCAAAGTGAGAGGTGCCCAGGGCGACAGGAGCCCTGGGGAAGCTGAGGAGGAACTTCCGTGCCATTGCAGGAGCAACTTCCTCTCCATCACAGGCAAGATCCCACCTACCCACCCACGGGGTATCATGAGTGGCTGCTATGTAATTTTGGCAGAAAATTGACAACAAAAGGTACTTATTAACAATGGCTGGATACTTTCTGGACAGACCTTGTATATGATTGACTTTATTGGTCTAAGAATTAAGCCCTGGTTGCCATACATATGTTTTATCAAAATGCTATAAAATAAACCTTTTTTCTTAAAATTATGTTTTCTCTTATCAAGCTAAAAATTTCAAGGAAGGTGTTTTTGCAGGTTGCTGTAAAGTTGTGGCCTCCACTTTATCAGGATCCGATGAAACTGTTCTGCCAGTGCTCCAGACCCGCCGCTCAGCTTCTGAGTAACAAAGTGGTGAGCTGGTTTTCAGTTGCCATGGACACCCAGGTCAAAGGTCACATAATCTGAGCATGCCAAGATGAACCAAATCTGTAACCATGGGCAGAACCTAAGAGCTCAGGCCAAGGAGTGGGGACTGAATTAAGAAGCAGACACCACATGGCAGGATCCGGGATCCAGGATCCAATCAGATTGAGCCCTGGCGTCACCCCATGGTGAGATCCAATCAGAGCTCTCCTCATCACCCCTGGGTCAGTATATATAAAACCTGACCCAGCCCCCAGCTGGTGAGATAGTTCTGAGCGGACTCCTGTCTCTCTGCCTGTGCTGTGTACATCGGGCCCAGCGCTAAAAGGCTCCTGTTCTCTGTCTGGGCTGGTTTCTCCCCAGAAAACAGAGCCAGTAACCCTTGACCAGTGTGCGAGTTGAGCCTGACCCTCCGAGTCTTTCCTGGCTTGACTTGGGACCGTGCAGGTAGGTTCACACTCGTGGCTTCAGGACCTGGGTAGGGGGTGCAAATGGCCTGCCCAAGTGGCTGTGGGACACCACGTTTCTTCGCCTCTCTCTAGGGCACCCGGTCTGCAGGTTACTGGGGGAGTGCTGCCTCTTGGGGGCAGCAGCCCGTTCTGTGGGAGAAGTCACCTCCTGCTTGGAGTAGAGCTGAAAAGGGCTCCCTCCTGGGAGAAACCTGGGCCCTACAGCACTTCCTCTGGGGTTTGGATCATAATCCCAAAAGACAGTCCTGAATACCATCATTCTGAATGTTGAAATCCCAAAAGATCAAAATCCCTAAAGTCTAAATCCCAAAAGTCTAAAATCTCTTAACATTTAAAATCCCATTCACAGGCTAGTTACATCATCTTAGGCAGGAAGTAACCTTGTAATTGTCTTTCTTTGGAAATTACGTATAGTTTAAGAAGATGCATTTGGTGGGAAATTTGGATGAGTGGATTGACAGCGTGATAGAGCAACGACAAAAACTTTAGTTTAAAAATGTGTTGTTTGCCTACATTGGCCTTCCTTCTGGCTGATGACATTCTAAGAGCTTAGAATGAATTAAAGCTGTGTTTGCCTGAAGAGGCTGGGGAAGTTACTGACAGGTTCAAAATAATTATGTGCATGGTAGGAAAAGAAGACACTTAAGCAGTGATGTTGCTGTTTGTTCACCAGTGTTGTTTCCACCAAATGTGTGTCTGTATATGAGTGCATGTGAATGAATTTCCTGCTACTGAAAACAACATAGGCACATGGCACTGAAGATGGGAAAATGTGGTAAGGAATGCTCATGTTAATGTCTAACAAATCATAGAAGAATTTCAAAAGAGCAATGCATGTGGAAAATAAATGTGAACATATTCTCTGAGGAGACTCATGTTCTAAGAGAAAAAAAGCAGCTATTCATCGTGATGCAAGACTTCAAAATATAGTTAGTGATCTTGAAAGTTGGCCCAGTTCCTAGGGACTGTCTCTGTACAATTGCCCATAATCTATTCCTGTAAGACACTTTTTCATATGTTGAATTTCTTTTAGTTTTTTTTTCTTTTTCATTTTTTTCACTATTTTAAATTGTCAGTATTATTTTACTTTTTAAACCTCTTAGAATATGTAACAGGCAGCATTATTATTATTTTTTTTACAGTTGACTGTGCTATGTATTTCATCATCACATTATTTCCAATACTGGCGGTATAAATTGTGTAGAAACTTTTAGAGAGTTCTAATTCCTTTTATGCATCTTTTGCAAATTTGACTCCATGAAAATGCATTATCACAATCTTGACTTTGTGTGTAAGCATTGTGTATGCATGTAAAAATGTTGACCCTTCCTCAATAAATGAAGAGATGTCCTTTTTGTACATCTGCATTTGTGAAAGATAAAATTTCTAGAGATCTTGGCTCTTTGGGTGACTGTCTATGCAGTGGTGACCCATTGCAGTGTTTGATCAATCTCACCAACAGGCTTAGGTTGTTGATCATGATATGTTGAATGACCACAGTTATAAAGCAGGGTGCACACAATTAATAACTATTGTGATATGTGTTTGTATATTTCCTTATTTGTATATTTCCTTTTTTTATGAATACAATTCATCTGCTCATAACAGTTATACCCATACAACTGCCATTGGTGCATCCGAGTGTTTATGCTTGCAAAAATATGTATGTTTTGCCTGTTTTATTTTGTAAAGTGTTCTGTTGGGTTTTTATGTTTTTCAAATAAATCCCCTTTTAAAAATGTAAATAAATATCTTTAAAGAACTTACATTTTTTTTCCAGAATATATCTTGGGATTTTAATCTTCTGGGATTTCAACATTTGGGATTATAGTGTTTAGGATTGTGTCTTTGAGGATTATGACTGGCTCCCCATCCTGTGTAACACTTGTAAGCTCCCCTCTGCAACAGTACGTTGGGATGTCACAGTTTAATGATTTTACTCTTGATAGAACATGGTGACAATTACATTGTTGATTGCATTCTTACCATGAGGGCCCAGTTTGACCACAAGGAGCAGTATATGGGGTATATAAATTAAGGCTGGTTTTGTTGTTCAGCTACAGCTGCCATTGTTAAATGCTTTAGATGCCATTGGTGTTTTCAGGTACCCTTGGTACTAGGAACTGTATGGATAGGGCGAGGCAAGATGCCATGAGCATGTCTGGTCAGACTAGAGAGGCAGAAGGACGGAACAAGTTAAGAGGGTTTGGGCAGATCCCAGCGCCTGGCTTAATTCACAGCAGGTGAGTTTTGGTGGGTGGAGAAGGCAGGTGCCCTGACATAGACTCAGAAGACACTACAGCTTCTTCCTTAACTTCTTTTCCCCTCACTAAGGCCCAACCATAGCACCTTCCCACATCATATTCCACATCTCCTCACTTCTTCCAGTTCCTATTAAAGGCAATGATTGCTTCAACAAAGGAGTCCAACTGTGCTACAGGAAGGGTGTGCACCCCTGTGTGTTAAGAGTGCCTTAGGATCACACATGGTCTGCATCTCACTGACCTACCCACTGACTATGAGCACAGATGACTGACCATGTCATGGTAGATGTTGCCAAGATAACGTGCGTCATCCCACTGGCACATGATGGGGTTGGCTTGCATCCTCATCAACACGCCCCAGAAACCCACCTGATCCTTTCATGTGACATATAGTTATTAATAGGTCTACCAAGGTCCACCTACCCGTAGCTGTTGATGGAGTTCCATTTCAGGTGATCATCTCAGGGACAAAAGTCACTACCAAAATGCACAAAATGGTTTTGGACCTGCCATTTAAAATCTAATCTCATTAGTCCCTAAGTAACATACGCTGGCTCAAGTTCACCTGGGTGATGGCTAGTCTTGCTGTTTCCTCGAGGGCCTTATTTTGTACATCACATTGGCATCCAGCCCAGGGCCATGCACATAGTAAGTTTTCAGTGAATATTTGTTGATTGAATTTTGAGTTTTGAACTTTTTCCAGTGTAGGAGATTATTGATGTGTTTCCAAATGCTTACGAGCTTAATAACAAGAAGACCACTAGCTAATACTTGTGAGCAATTGCTGTGTACCAGGCATTGTGCTGACTACTTTGTACAGTATCTCGCTAAATTCTCACAACAGCCATATGAGTTACACTCTATTATTATCCTTGCTTTACAAAGGAAGAAACTGAGATGTTAAATAACAACTGGATTGTACAGTATGCAAACATATTTGGGTCTAGTTTCAAAAATCATGCTTTAATGGTCACATTCTTCTGTCATATATATCCAAAATGACCTGGACACATTTTCAGGACCTCAAACACTGGTTATAATAACATCTGACAGTGGGCAGCATTTAGCATCTGACAGTGTTTTAGGCATGTTGTCTCATTTATTAATAATTAAAACTTATCCTACAAGATAGGAAATACTGTCCCCACTTTATAAATGTGACTCAAGGTCACATTGCCAGGTGAGTGTGAGACCTGCTCCTTGTGTACCAAGTCTAGTGTCTTTTTAAGATCTATTGTTCTGTCAGAAGGGGAAGCAACAACCTAAAGTGTTAAGAGACCAAGTTATAGCCAGGGTTTATAAATGAATGTGCATTATGAGTACAAGACAAACAAAACCACACTCACACACACATACATACATACACATATATACACATACACATATACACACAGACACACACACATAAACAACACATGCAAACACATATACACATATACATGTACACATACAACACATACAGATACACGCAAACACATGCACACATACATATAAACACAACACATACACAGAAACATAAAGACATACACATAAGCACACATATACATATACACACAAACACAGACACACACGTACACACAACACATACAGACACATACACAAGTATATACACACATAAACACAACACATACACATACATATACACAAACATACAGATACATAGAAACACATACAGACACACACAAACACACATATACACATAACCATGTATACACATGCACAGACATATACACACAAACTCATACACAAATACAGCACACATAAACT
The DNA here is from genome assembly GCA_008750895.1 of Mirza zaza. Classification (NCBI taxonomy): domain Eukaryota; kingdom Metazoa; phylum Chordata; class Mammalia; order Primates; family Cheirogaleidae; genus Mirza; species Mirza zaza. The sequence goes on along the minus strand of VSMD01134166.1, from coordinate 92,710 downwards.
CATGTATATACACATACACACACATATACACACATGTACTTAGACGCTCCCCAGCGATGCTCCATGGAAGTGCAAATTGGGTGCTAATGAGCAGTTACCTATCAAAACTGCTGTAAATTCTTTGAATTATGCAGGTAAAATAATTAGTATTTTTTAAAAAGCAGAATTATATAGTACACTAAGTGTCTAAAAATTCTTTACATCAACAAAATTTGATCATTGTTTTTAATACGATAGAGAGGTTTTATTTGTTTTCCTCAGAACAGTGGCCACGTGTTTATGCTGTGGACTACTCATCAGAGTGAGATTCCAACTTAACACAGACAAGAACAGAATCACCTTTATGTTCACCAACAGAAGGAAGAGCAAGGGTTTTAAAGTCACAGTAAAAGTACTATTTTGGGGTGTGAAACTGGTTAGCATTAGTGGGGCAGATGCAGATCTGAGCACTAAAGTTCCCACAATTCGAAGGTCCTCTTTAGGAAAAGAATAGAAAGTTAGACACAAGTAGGTACAAAAGCAAGTATTCATTTAGAATGAGAAAAGACATCATAGCAATTTCCAAACTTTAAAACACCAATATTAATAAATACCTCTGAGATCATGCGATTCAGGGAAAAAATGTGTGACGCGCCTGGCGCTCCTCTCTGACACCTTTTCCTCCACTGTCGGGTGCCCGCTCTAACATTTTCTGCAGGAGGAAGAGAAATATAAACCAGTCTTTACTCTTGTAGGTTGATCTGAATCTATTTTTAATGACTTATCATTTAGAAAACTTTCTTTTGGTTTTACCACTAACTTTTGGAATTTCCCCTACTTTTCTTAAAGATTGTTAGCAAATTAGGGGAGAACGTCTACCAAGTTTCTTTCACGTAGGAGCTGTAAGATTTCAAGTCATTTTAAATTTTCCTGTTGTGTGAAGAATCCCAGCTGTCGCTTGCGTAGCTGGCGCACATCACACTGTCTGTCGTCAGGGCACCAAGGGATTCATTGTGGATCTCCAGGAATATCCTGGCAATCTAAGGGACGTGGGTCCCTGACAGCCTCACTGTGGCCCTGCCCTAGAGACACACTGGCTCCCCATCCCTACCTGGCACAGGGGAAGTGACATGGGGCAGGGACCTGGGTGGGAACAGACAGAATGCTATTGGGTGTGGCTGCTGCACCTCCTTTTGTGAGCTGTAGATGCCCATGACCGTGGGTACACAGCCTTGGCCAGGGGAAACACCTGAGCTCAAGCTTCATCAGTGCAGCCTCGTGGTATACCTGCCCCAGAGCTTTGGTGACGCCAGGCCCATGATGTCCTCCTAGCAGTGTGCCCACTGCGCCCCACTCCCTGGCGCTTCCTCTTGTCTCAGACCTAATACCTGTAGTGTTTCCCACGGTCTCCTTCAATGTGGATGCACGAATTTGATTCACACTCATGCTCCTACAGTGGTAAGAAGAATGACAGCGAAATTAAAGAATGAAACATAGAAAAGAGATTATTTTCCTCTCCTGTGAGCATATCAGAAAACAGAGGACAAAGGAGAGAGGAAAGGACAGCAGGTTGTGGGGAGAGTGCCCTGTGCTCTGTTCCTCTGTCTCTTGCCTGAGAATTTAGAGCACATAAAGTGCCTTAGATTTAGAGAGTATTGGCTCTAAAGGTGAAGTTCACCTGTTGCTTTTCTGCAAAATGCAAAGCAGTCCTTTTACACTATTAACAAGCGAATAGGTATAAACTCATAATCCCTCACAACTGGAAATAAATCCAGAAGCGACTGATTCATCAACATTAGAAAGCAAGGTAGAGTCTACAGAACGTTCATCGCATGGCTGTCCCTTATGACAGTGCATTTTACAAATTCATAGAGCATATTCTACCTAGTCCCCGAGGAGTAGTACACTAGGAAATAAGACTAGTTTTGCAGAAACTGCATGAAATTAAAAGACAACGAAAGGGAACACAGTTCTGACTCGGGTCATCTGATGTGCATGCCAGTGCAGAAACACATGCAGCAAGTCCTACTGAGTGCAGGGCTAACTTTCGTGGTCCTGGTGCAGTCTTCACTCTTCGTTCCAACATGAATCACGTAGGCTTTCCATCTCCAGTGATTTTACTTATACTCTGGTCTCGACAATAGATTCCTAAATCCACCAGCATAAACACTCAGGGACAATTGTAAATTTCACACTGTGGAAAACAAGAGCTTGGGGCCTCATAGGCCAAGGATCTAAAATTATGGGATTGTTGACCTTAAATGATTTGCCTAGCTTGCAGCTTCTCTGGCCTAGGAAGCTTGGATTGTCGTGACAGCCCACCAGCCAAGAGGCTCCAAACCTTCCGCTGGTTTTCCCACTGATTTCCAGGGTGGAATCAGTGCACAGGTGCAGCGTTGGGAATGACAGCTTGTCGGCCCTGCACGCCTCTGAATAATGAGATTATCTCTCATGACAGTGGTGAATTTGACTTTGACATTATGGAAGATGAAGCAACCGCTATAACAGGAATCGTGGAAAAAAAAAAAGAAAGAAAAGAAAGAGATGCAAAAAGTAATGGTCATTTATATTAATTTCACCACAGAAATGGAGACTTGGGGTAAGAAAAATTGCATCAGAAATGATCATTCTAAGCATAAAACAATGATTAATATTGCAGTCATTGGAGAAGAAGGCATGCAGAAAAACACCATGCACATTTCAGGAGACTATTTTCCTCATATAAAGCTTATTCTTATAATATTACTGCATTTCAAAAAATACAATTTTAGAAAAAAAATGAACTATAGCTCTTTGCAGTGATAGGCGACAGGTCAGAAAAGCATTTCAGAATAATTTTACACCTTTTAACCTTAAAAAATACTTTGCTGACAATTGAGAAAGGGCCTTAAAAGAAGCTCTGATAGGCATTCGCACAGCGGGGTGGCCATGCCCCATCACAGCTGAGCTTCTGCATAATGTCTCCGTAACGGCAGTGCGCTGCACGCACAAAGGCTGAGTAGCAGCTCTGAGAGAGTAATCCTTGGCAAGAGCCGCTATTAGTCATGACACTGAAAGTTTGTTACATAAAACTCTTGGGAAGACATAAAGGAGGTAAACTGTTTAAAATTTTGATTTGAGCTGGAAAGTAACGACTTTGTCATAGGATTTTGTCTGCATTTAAATATATATTTAGTATTCTCTGTTTTTCATTTCTGCTCATGCTTGGACAGTCTTGTTAAATGAAAACTCTACACTGTTTAGTTAAATGAATGGCACTTTCCCAGATTCTATTGCTGAAAGTGGTAATTGTTAGGAAACTGTGGTAACAATTACTGGTGATAATTATGAATGTTAATACGATGGCTGATAGGTACACGTTTCCCAGTTGCAAATCTCATTCAAATTTAGGGAAAACCCAATAATATTTCACTATAGGAAAAATGAAAAATCATCCATCAAGAAAAGATACATTCCCTAAATCCTCTTTTAATGCTTGTTATGAAAGGGGCAGACTAGAGTCAGGGAACCTCACCTCCTTCCGGAGCTGTAGTAAGAATGGAAGGGAAGAGGGGAGACAATAGAATTTCTTGTGATTTTCAACAAAAATATTACCAAAGGACAAGAGAGGGAAGAGAAGATGGGAAGGACATGTTCCTAAGCAAGCATGCTTTTTTCCCTCTGCTGAGAGACCAAAGTAGTGATGTTTTTAGTTGTCCTGAGGCTGGCTGTAAGCTGTGCTTTCATTAAGAATGACAGTGCTCCTGTCTTAGGTGAGGTCACTTCCATCAGGACAGAGCTGACCCCAGGGTTGGATTGGACCAGCTACCCATGGGGCCCCTTATTGTTTTCGAGATACTCAGAGATGAAGCACGCAGGTGGCCGTAGTGTCTGGATCCCACTCCAGTGGTTCTCAGAAGGATGCAGAGAAGTCGTGGCTCAGTTGATGCCCCTTTGTCCCTCCTTCCTCCCTCCCGACCTTCCTCCTGCTTTCCTTCCTCGCGTCCTCTCTCCTTTTTTGTCATCCTTTTCCTTATTACTTTTAACTTTTTTTCCAGTTTGGATGGCAATTTTTCTTTTAAGTCACACAAAAGACATTCCAAATTTTCTTACTCCGGCTCCATGAGGTCAGGGTTCTGAGCAGCTGCCTTTGAGAAAGGACCCTGTCCCGCCGCGGATGCCCTTGAAGGCGGCGAACGCCCGCCCGGAGCCCCGTGGCACCGCAGCCTCTGCACATGACGAGGCGCCGCAGGGAGCTTTTCTTTGGCAACTAATTCAACTTACAGAGGGTTTTGTAAATTTTAAACACAGAGAAATGGGGACCTGGGCTGGGAAGGAATTCACTGTAGAGGAGGAAGAAGGAGCTAACACAGGATCGCTCCCGACGGATGAGGGTGTTTGTGCACGTGGCTGTTGGGAGGAAGAGCTTCTAATTTTTGTATGTTTTTGCTGCTAGGAGAAGAAAACTCCTGAATAAGATCTGGGATTTTACAAAATGATAGGTAATTGTTCTTTGTTATTTATGTTATAATTTAATAAGTTGTTTTAGATTCAGGCAGTTGTTTATTCCTAAAATAATGCCCACCTCCAAAATACATATTTTGCACCTTAAAATTGCATTTTAATATTCCCTAAAGCTCAGATTCTACAGGTTTTGATCAAACTTGGAGACACATTTGGGATTGAGACACAGTCAACTAAGTACCTGGCAATTTTTAACCATGTTGGAGACTCTGTGTGAATGTCACCCTGGTCAGATGAAGCTCTGACAGCATTAATGACAATAACAAAAAAGTCATGCAAATCCAGATTTCCACAAACACAATGTGTTGTCCACGTCTGTTACTGTGGTAATTACTGTTTTTCAAGAAAAATCCATCCATTTTACTCACACCGTCAGGGAGCCCCAGATACAGGCGCATGCACACAAAACACATGTGGACACAAACATGCACACACACAGGCGCTCAGACATAGGCACCCTCACACAAACACACACACACTCATGCACACACAAATCCCTGGTAGGAAACTCTTTTCTGTTCTGCCAGAAGTCTCCATCTCACCTTTTCTTCATGGCGCATGTCGAGTCAGAAAATGGTAGCTGCACCTGTCAGTTCTTTGCTAACACCTTTATTTTCTAAAGAAATGAAAATGATGCTTTGCACTTGATGCTTATTCTCCAAGAATTCTCAAATACTGGAAAATGCCAATTTGCTCTCACAGTACTCTTGTCTCATGAATATAAGCATTAGATAGTCCCCAAGTTATCAACGAAGACACAAAAGGAAAATCTTCTGTGACCAATCCTCTCCAGGCTAAGCCCTGATCCTGACCAATGACCAGAGAAGGAAAGGACAACTCCAGTTCGTCCCATTCTTTTGCTCGCCCTTTATTTGCAATGAGTTGTTGAATCACCTATCACTCCCTGATGCCTACCACCATGCCGGAAGTAATGGGAGAATTGGCTGGACTTGTTTCTTAGTATAAAATGCAAGATTTGGGGTGCTTATACTTTTTATGAATCATTTTTATTTGCTAGTCATACAATTTTGACAGAATCACTTGGCTAAACAATTAACTTTAGGAGAAGAAGTGCCACAAAAAGATAATTGATCAGTTGTTAATTGTGCTTCCTCACTGGGGGCATTTTAAATGATTTCCCCCCTCTCCTGCCTCCCCCCAACCCTGCCCCACAATGGCTGGTGAACTGTGGTACTTTGAAAGTGACATCATCACTGGTAAGTTTTTGGTGTATACTTTTCTGTATTTTTTCCAATATCTTTAGGGGGCACCTCTTACTTTTTGCTCCTAGTATTTTTAATTTGAAAAATCATAACACAATACAGAAAAAGCCCAGATTTTTTTCCTGAAATAATTAGTCTTTCAAATCACTGTTGATCAAAGACATTCGGAGACTGCCCAGGATCTTGCAGGTTAAACATAAACTTCTTTGTGTGACATTTTCTCTCTCCAGAACGCCCTGTGCCACACCACGCACTTTCTCATCCCTGCGTTTGCGCCTGCAGTTCCGTGACCCCCTGACAACACCTGCAGGACGCCAACTCTCCGTCCAGGCCCTCCGGCCCCAGTGCCCTCTGCCCTGCCGACACAGGGCACCTAGTGTCTGCCCCAAGACTGGGGCTTCCGTTTCGAAGACCTTGTGCCAGCCCTGCTCATGTGGGCTACGGCGAGTGAGTTTAGTGGTGTGGGCTCCTTTCCTCACGCGGACCATCAGTTCCTTGGCCGCGAGAAAGGCCCCGGCTTCGTCTCCCCACAGTGGAGCATTGGACACTCACTGTCCTTGAAATAAGCAAGTGCATCACATTAGCCTCCGCGTGTGGCTGCATGCCCACGCCAGGAAGAGAACCTTCTGGCACAACTCACTCAGGGACGTCAATGACTTGGCCACAGTGTCTTGGAGAACCGAAGAGCCCCTTGGGTTTCTGAGCTGGAGCAAGCGCATCTGAAGGCCTCTGCTTCAGACTGGGAGAAGATCAACTGCCATTACAAGTGTCCCTTTAGCGTTTTGCTCTTTTTTCTCCGTAATTAACCTGGAAATTGGGAAATTTACATGTGGTTTGTGTAGATTTGAATGTTAAATTCAAAAGGCCCCACCTTTAAAGAAAAGTACTTCTACTTGAGAAAAAAAGTTAAAAAGCAATGACACTGGAGGCAAGGACCCAGAAATTAACTGGGGAATGGACCTACGAATGGGTTCTAGTAGGGTTGAGATGAAAACATCCTTCTTTTCTTAGAACATTGCAGGAGAAACAGCAGGCCAGGAAGCTCTTCCTGAGGGGGACACGCCTCACCTGACATCGCTGTCCTGGCGTTCCCCATGAGCAGAAAGGGCGCGGCCACGTCAGCAGCAGCAGGAGAAGCGGGCTGCCTTTGGGACACCGCGCAGACGCCTGGGAAGGGCTGGGGCAGGCAGCAGAGGGTCCAAGCCATGGGCGGTGCTTCCTCCTTCATCCTCACCATCCTCCTCCTCCGGCTTCAGGGATCGGCAGGGAACCCTAGAAAGGCCAATGTGCTGTGCCCAGTGATAGGCCAGTGCGTTTCGAGGTTGTGTGAAATCCGTCGACAGGCAGGAGACTGAGGAGGGCTCCCTGGGCCCACCTCCCAGACCTCAGCTCTGGAGAAACGTGGCTTCATCTTCCAGCTGCTTCCGTGGCAATGCGATTAAGTTAAACTCTGTGGACATTCTCGGATGCGTTGTGAGGAGGGAGTTGAGCAGAGCGCTGCTCAGGGTGGAGCTTTGGGTAAGGTGGGCACGTGTTTGGGTCAAGTTTGTATTTGGGGAAGGATCCCAGGAGTTCAGGCGCGTGAGTCAGACCTGGAACTCAGCCCTGGTTCTGCCACTTAGAAGGGACCTGTGGGCCGGTCCCCCGGGCTCTGGTGTCCTGGGCTACAGAGAGGAACCACACCCTTCCTGGGGCACTATGAGAAGGTGAAGCCCCTGGCTGCGGCAGCCCAGCTGTGTGGGCCCCGGTGAACCCCAGAGCTTGCTCCTCAGTCACAGGACTCCCCTCCGTGTCGTTTCATCTAGAATCCGGGAGGAAAACTACAGCGGGAACCATGGACAGGTCCTTTCTCAGCCCTTCATCTGTCACCATGGAGCTAAGGAAGAAACATCTGCGACTATTTCTCCCTGGAGCACAGAAGTGCCACTGTGTGGGCCATGCTTACTCCGATAGCTCGGCAGCAGACAGACAGGCTGGCCATGGACACAAGGAGGGTGAGAGTGGCCCACCTTGCTCCTGGTCCTTGTTGGGGGGCAGGGCTTGTGAGGGGGCCCTGTTGAGTCCAGCCCCACCGTGGTGGTGGCGTGTTCTAAGTCCCCAGCCATGGCCAGAAGGTCCATTCCCCAATTAATTTCTGGATCCTTCTGGGTGGGGGAGACTGGTGGGTGCTGCCCATGGAGGTTTGGGCGAGTGTGGGGTGCTGGGGTGGCTGATGCAGCACAGGAGGGGGCCAGCGGGTGAGAATCATTCTGCAGAACATTCCATTCACAGGTGCTGGTGGGGCAAAGGCCGTGGGAGGGTGGCGCTCCCACCTCAGCAGGAGTGGTGGCATGAGAGCTCTGTGCCAGCTTTCATAGCCACGTTCAGCCATGTCATGTTCTACTCAGCGCTACCTGCACACACCTCCCGCTGCTGCCGAGGAGTGTGTGGGACCTCTCCTCTGGCCTGCCTGGCGAGGGCTAATTATTGGTAGGAAAATGTCACCCCTTTTCAAGCAACAGGATACAAGCATTCTTAGTTTTCCCTTGACCGAATGCGCAGGGCCTGTGCCGAGAGAGAGGGCGATGGCCAGCGTGGGAAAGCGCCTCCAAGCTGGGCACACTTAAACCTGAGGGACATTCACACCCAAAGACAGCTCACCTCACCAGCCATTTCCTGTGCAGTTCTCTGACTAACGACGTGACGTCCACCGAGGTGATTTGCACCCTGGGGTGGGGTGAGTGCCATGTGCACGGCTGGGTGACTAGGGAGAAAAATGTTATGGTTCAATTTTCACCCTTCAAAATTGCTTCTGAGGGCCGGGATCAGTGGCTTATGCCTGTAATCCCAGCACTCTGGGAGGCTGGGGCAGGAGGATTCCTTGCGCTCAGGAGTTCGAGACCAGCCTGAGCAAGAGCGAGACCCCATCTCTACTAAAAAAATAGAAATTAGCTGGACAACTTAAAATATATAGAAAAAATTATCCAGGTGTGGTGGTGCATGCCTGTAGTCTCAGCTACTCGGGAGGCTGAGACAGGAGGATTGCCTGAGCCTAGGAGTTGGAGGTTGCTGTGAGCTATGATGATACTACTCTAGCCTGAGCAACAGAGGGAGACTCTGTCTCGAAACAAACAAAAACTGCTTCTGAGAAGGAAATCCCTCTCTAAGCATTGGGCACTTATCAGGTCCAAGTCTTAGGTATGAATTTCCCAAGAACCCATTTGATTCATGTTCCTTTCATTGAAATAAATAGAGGACCAAATGCAAAATCTCAGCTTCACAGCATTTCCTTAATTTTTTACCAAGACTCCCCCAATCGGCACAAAATAACAAGATAAATGATTTTCAGAAAGCTTCCTATTACCCCAGGAGTCAGAGCAGGTGTATCTCCAGTGAGAAGTGTGGACAGGAAGGGGATTATTTCACTAACATATGTCCTCTGGGTTCCCCATGTTGCTGCAAGTAAAGGATTTCATTCTTTTTGTGGCTGAATAATATCCCATCATGTATATAGACCACGTTTTCTATCCACTCTTCTGTTGCACAGTAGGGTGACTATAATTAACAATACTGGAGTGTTATTTCAAATAATATTTCAAAGTACCTAGAAGAATTTTGAATGTTCTCACCAGAAAGAAATAATAAATGTTTGAGGTGGTAGATAAGCTAGCTACCCTGACTGGATCATCACGCAATGTGTACTTGGATGGAAACATCACGTTGTACTCCATAAATATGGACATTTATGTGTCAGTTAAAAACAAAATGAAACTTAAAAAAAGGAGGGATGGCAGGAGTGGCAGAGCACACGGCCACCTTGGTTGAGCCGGGCCTTGGGGTGCAGCCCGGGTTCCTCTGCAGACTCTGAGCGTGAACGCCGGCTCGGTGCGACTGCAGCCAACGGGGTGCGGCTCGTACTGATTTTAACTACAGCATCCATTTATTCACTCAAGTGTCTGTTCATTGATTCAGTCAAAGAATCTGTTATGTATTATTAATACACTAAACTTCACTTTTTGTGCAAGATCAATTCAGCTTCTTGCCTGCAAACAGGGCTGGTACTAACCAGGCTAGAGATCCCATTCTGCTCTTTGGAAATGTTTAACACTTATTTGTTAAACAAGTATTTGCTAAAACTATACCAAGATCTCATTTTTCATCTATCAGATAAAAATCCAAACATCTAAGACATACTCTGTTGGTAATGGTGTCCAATGAAAGCACGCTGCTGGTGGCAAGAGGGTGCGAACACTAGGAACAAATAGTTAGATCTGGCATATCGTATGTCCTGTTTCTAAGAAAGATACATGGGTTATTTTTGTAGCACTATTTGCAATAGCAAAAAGCAAAAACAAAACAAAAAAACCCACCAAAACTGTAAACAGCCCTAATATCCCTCCCTAAGGGCCTTGTTGAATAGGCAGTGTTTATTTACACCTGGGACAGAGTGGATGCTATGCAGGGTGAAAACCACTGGGGAGTGTGTATAGTCCTACCACTTTCATCAAGAGGCTGTGCAGATTTGTCTCACATATATAGATATATTTGTCTTATATTAAAAGTACAATGGAAGAATTGAACTATAAAACAGAATTTATGAATGGTTACTTGTGGGTGGTGGAGGATGTAGGATAGATAGGTCAGGCATAGAAGGTAGACTCATCTCAAAGTCTTGCCCTGTGGCAGGGCTAGGAACGCGCGCAGACTCAGGGCCCCACCCAGGGTCCTGCAGGTGCGTCGCCCACACGTAGAGCCCAGCCACCCCTCCTTAAGTGGGGCGCCCTTGGAGGGAGCCCTGCTTGCCAAACCCATCGAGGGCTCGATTTATACATTTGACTTTGGAGTTATGTAAATATTGCACATAATTATAAAACAAAATTAAATTTAAATTTAAAAATTAATAAAATTGAAACAAAATGAAAGAAATGAACATGCTTATGTATTGAGATAGTAACATAATCACATGGAGAGGATCTCTTCCAAGTGACTTTAAAACTCAGTAATTTAACTGTGGCACCCATATTGGGATATGTTCTAAGGACAAAAAGAATCTTAAACTGTGTTTTTAATAATCACGTTGTTGTTGGTGGTGGTGGTGGTGCTTCACTCCCGAGCTGTGAGAGTGTATGTTAACGAGTCCTTTCCCTTCAGAGATATGTACTATTAATAATATACTATAATATTTATGGCTGAAATAATATGGTGTATGAGACTTTTTTCAAAACAATCCAGGAGGATTTGGAGCAGAGTTGGATAGGAGAATAGTTGAAATGAGTGGCTATAAGGTGATGATTATTGATGTGGTCGTGTCTGATTGTTCCATAATAAAAGTAAAGACATCTGTTGAGGGGCTGGCTGCCAGAGTGTTGGCCAAGATGAAAGGCTTTTACTTCAGTCAGCATTTCTGTTTCTAGGCGCTCACATAACATAACGCCTCTGCCTCATACCACGCCCCCCATGCGGTCCTGCGCTGTCTCTGCTCCTCCTGGAGTCCTCGCCCTGAAGCAGGCTCCCAAAGTCTCCGGCTCCTGGCTCAGCCTGCCCACCAGTGCCCGCCAGTGACCCCCTCGGGTGACCAGGCACCTGCAGTGACGCCCACCGTAAGTGACGCGGAATGAACTTACGGCATCACTTTCCTCTTGATCAAGTAACTCATTGGCTGTGGCTCTACCAGGAATTTAGCAGGACATCCAGCTCAGATGGACACAAAGCCAGGCAGGACGTGGCTCAACAAAGGTTCTTTGCTTGACCAAGCTTTAGTCAGTCTCCTGAACCTTCTCCTGGGCCTATCCGTGCACCTCCTTGTAAAACCCAGTTTTAGAAAGCACCTGCCAAGTCACTTCAGCAAGAAGCCCCCTCCTCGGCCTCTGAGCAGCTTCCTGGTGCTCCACCAGCCCAGGGGACGCATGGACCCCCCGCTGCCGTTACCGAGAATCCTGGTGGGTGGGTGGGTGGGTGTAGCCAGAATCCCCTTCCCGAGTCTCCTCTTACTAATTTTCCAGCCACTGTCCCCACCCCACTCCTTGGCCCCACGTGCCCCCTGCTGTACTTGGGCCAAGCCCAGCCTTCCTCCCTCACTGCACAGTCCCATGGCAGTGTCCCTGAGTGAAGTCTGCCTGTGGTGCTCCAACAAGTGTCACGGAAGCCCTTTTTTCTTTAACATCTCCCGTGCCCCACCCCCACAGGGAGAGCTTAGTTGAAGGACCAGAGGTGCTGAATTCGGATCACAGGATAGGAGGTAAGCTCCGCACTGCCAGATGGGTCCCTGTCGGAGGTGTCATCACCTGCCAGCACCGTGAGGCTGCTTCCCACATGGGCATTTTTTCTGGCTTCCTGCCGTCAGTTCCCTCACAATGAAAAGTAGGGCCCAGAAGGCCACCCTGGCGCCAGTCCCCATCCTGGATGAGGAGGCCAGGTGTCCTGTCCCCTCACCTTACTGCCCTGCACACCTGATCCCTCGCAGATTATCATGCTGTGTGCCGGCAGGATGGCCGTCTCCTCCTCAGATATTCCAAGAACTTTTAATCTCAGAAAAAGAGCATTGTCTCTTTGGGAGGAAGTCAGGGTGAGAAGCATGTGTGGGGACTTTCTCCTCTGGCCAGAGCAGGGGAGGCCCTGCGGCAGGCTGGCGTGGGGCCCTCTCCCGAAGCTGCCTGTCTCTGGAGGGTGTTCGAGTTGGCTTCGCGCGTCCCTGTGTTCTCAGACGAGCACCTCGCAGGCCCTTACCACCGATTCGCTTGATTAAAATGAGAAGAGACAGTAGAAGGCAACGGGCTGCTGCCACTCAGAGCCACTCTTTCCGTCTGCAGAAGAGGGAGCTCGCCCCTCGGAGCCCATGCAAGGTGGGCGCCTCACACCACGGGGTTCGTACCCCGGAACCGAAATTTCCCAAAGATAAATGCTCATGATCTCAAAACGGAACCTCCTACACCCATGTTCCGTGTTCAGAGAAAGCATCGTGAGCAGCCACATGTGAGAGGAGAAGACGCGTAAACCAATGTCCGCACTGTCGGCAGCAGTGGCGGGGTGTGTGTTCCTGTGGCCACCACAACTCCGAGCAGCTTCCACACCGAGGTTTCTCGCCACAGTGCCGGGCGCACGTGCCAGACCAAGGTGCGGCGGGGTGGGCTCCCTCTGAGGCTCTGTGGCGGAATCTGTCCTCTCTCCTAGCTTGTGGTGGTCGCCTGCCGCCCTCAGCGTTCCTTGGCTGTCGCATGCGTCACTCCAATCTCCACCTCCTTCATCGCATAGTTTTCCCTCGTGTCCAAGTTTCCCCCTTTTGTAAGACACCAGTTACCTTGGATCAGGGCCCAGCTACTCCAGCAGGCCCTCAGCGCAACTAGTCTCATCTTCGAGACCCTGTGCCCAGCTGCAGGTGGACCTCCTTATCTGCAGGTTCCGCAGCCGTGAATTCAACCAACTGCAGGGAGAAAATATTTAAAACAACAGCGATAAAAATAACAATACAACAATAAAAATAATACAAATTAAAAAATCAAAACAGTATAACAACTATTTACATAGCATTTACATTTATTAGGAATTATAAGTGATCGAGGTGCGATTCAAGGCATATGGGAGCATGTATGTAGGTTATACGCAAATACTCTGCTGCATGTCAGAGCCTTGAGCGGCCGCAGATCTTGCTGTTTGAGGAGGGTCCTGGAACCAATCCCCCAAGGATACCAAGGCACCACCATATAGCCACATTGTGAGCTGCTGTCGTTTGGACTTGACGTATGAATTTTGGAGAGACGTGATTCAACCTATAGTAGGAGGCTACGGTGGAAACACCATGAGGAAGCAGTGAGGGAAGTGGCACACCCGCGGTGAGGGAAGTGGCCCTGGGGTGTGCCAGCTCTTTTGATGCGGGCACATGGGATGAGGCCCTGAGAACTGGTGTCCTCTGAGTCCCATGTACAGGGACACCCCTGGGCCCAGGACATCAGTGGGACCTATGCGTGTTCATGGTAAGAATTCTTCCCCAGACCATAAAACTTCTTCAAATGTGACCCAACAACACTTAAAAATTCATTTAACCGTGACTTTCCTTTGAGTATTTCAAAATGCTTTTGTTCATTTAAGATGACCCAAAATTTAACCCAGTTCTCTTTATGCAAACTGAAACCCAGAGACATGGAAAGTGGGAGGGTTGAGGCGATTGTCCAAAGATGCTGGTGTGTCCTCCGCGTCTGTCCTGCCCCCTCTCCCTCAGGCCTGCCTGACCTGCACCCCACACCTCCCCCTCTCTTCCCTGCTGCTTTCTACCTGGTCCTACTTGTTCTGCACTGACTCCAGTCCAAGTTGCGTAGATGGTAAAAACTGGAAGCATTTTCAACATGGAAAAAGCCCTTGAAATGAACACTTTAGTTCATTTAAATTAAAGAAAAAATAAACAAAGGTATCAGTGGCTGTTAAACTCTGTTTTCCACCTAAATACCATACTTGGGAAAAGCTGTGGGGATGATGGGCCTTTAAGAGGTGATGCTGTGGACTGGGGTATCTCCATTCTATCCATGGAAACGTGACATAAAACTAGACTAACTAGCAAGAGAACAAGGGATTTAATGCCTCTCTTGGTGTGTTCTTCAACACACTTAATTACCCTTCAAATTCTTCCTTCACAGCCATTAGCCTATAAGCTGGATCTTGGGGCTTTGTTTATGCAGATTTGTGCTTTCTTTGAGAAGGCGGCTGGAGCCCTGTCCTCTATACAAGCGCCAGCCTAAGAAATCAGCTGGGCGGAGATGCATGGCAACGTGTGTGCCTCACAGCAGAGAGTTCCCTAAGAACAATCACACCTTCCTCGGAGAGGCTGTGTCTTCCCTCTGGCATCAGTGCTGAAAAGAAAGAAAACATGCATCATTAATAAAAGATCTATCTAGTTTGTCCAGTTTTATTACTTACCTTTCTTTTTCTATTTTTCTCTGTTTCTACATTCAAAAACTGGCTTTCCTGTATAGAGATAGCAGCTATGAACACTGAAATTCTAATAGATTCCATTTAGAAAGATAACCTGTAAAAAAGTCAAGAAGCTTCTGCAGCACCATTGTAAGGTAGGCTAAGAGGGTAGTTTGGGGCTTCATTCAGCATTTCTACTCTTTTTCATAGTAAGCCTAAAAATTTACCTCCTGCATAAGAAATAGCACTGATAAGACAATTATACTTGCAACTTCTCCTGAGTTTGAAGAAGTATAAAACAATTCAGTGTGGAGGAATACAATTCCTGAATCCTTTTTTTTTTTAAAGGAAAAGTGTTAATGATGATATATTTGCAAAACCTTCCAATAATAAGTTTTGTTAAAGAATAATATACTCCTATACTTTATATTTTAAGTTTTTAAAACAAGGCATAAACTTTTAAAGATTATTTTAGAGGTTTTCTGGAAAATATGTAAGATAATTGCCTTTCTCCTACATAAAACTGAGCTCACTGCCTTTTTCCTTTTGTGACAAATTGTAAGTAATGGAACAAAGCCTTAAATACTGTCATTGTAGATGACGAGTGTTTGGAAAAAGAACATCAACTATGTATGGGGAATAATGTTTTTAGTTTTAAAACTATTTACCCACAGAAATTTTATTAAAACCTGCCTTTTTTTTCTTGTACAAAATAAAAATGGGAATCGGGAACCTGCCAGACAAGTCCTGCTCCTCAGGCAGACATCTGGAAGAAATCTCGGTGTCTTTTGTAACTCAATTTCTCTCTAAATTGTACCTGAAAGCAGACTAGCATTATGCTGTTTATTAGCAACACAAAGAGGACGCGCTGAAACAGAACTTGCCAGCCCTTGAAGTGCAGCCGACTTTCTTACCGAGCTCCATGAATCTTTTAACCATTCCTGGTGCGGAATCGCATGTTAATCATCCATTATCCACCGGCACCGAGGATGTGATTACCCTGCTCGAGAATCCAGGGGCCAAGACCGTTTTATTTTTGAAGTAAAGTGACTTATAGTTAATTTTTTAAAATATCTTTTGTTTTATGAGGGAAAAAAAAGACATTTTGCCGTCAGAACACAGCATGGCCTTTTGTTATCTTAATGATGTGTATGAAATTATCTGAAGCTCCTATTTATTTATTAATTTGGGGCTTTTCATTCATTTGTTCTGTTTGGACAGGGATGTTTTAAAATTACTATCCCAAATAAAGGAATGCAAACACCCAAATCAGTTATTTGAAGTTAGAACATGTTCTTAAAAAGTGGAAATGTCACAAAATAAATTCACATTGTGTTGCAGTTTTTCCTTTCTGAAAATCAGTGTTTTTGTTCCCCTCAGATTATTTTTGGAAATGCTTTTCATTATTCTGTGAAACTTGGCAAGCTTGTGTGTTCTGGCCCTTGGTCCGTGGGCTGGTTCGAGGCCTGAGAAACAAGCCGCACGTCGGTGCCCAAGATGTGAGAGCCAGGAGGGAACTACGCTCCCCGGAGGTGCACTCTCTGAAGGGGGATGAAATATTTCATTAATGGCTTTTAATATTTTCTTGAACATTTCTCTTTCAAATAGAACAAATCTGCTGAACACATCTCGACCCCAGCTGAAAGGCGTTGTGCTGCATTACTTTGAAACAACAGGTCACTTCCCAACTAGTATTCAGCTTTAGCCTGAAATGATCTGTCCGCATTATGCAGACTGGCTGCTGAGAAAATTCTCCCTTCCCACCAGAGGTCCGGCCTTGCTTCCCCACTCTCAAAGCAGGGGCCAGCCCAGAGCCACTTTCTTCTCACACGCACCGAAAAATAAGCATATTTCTGTCGGCAGGAAAAGCACCTTTCCATCCCTTGTGAGAGGATCCTGCAACGAGACCTATTGTCTTCGAGTGCACAGCACAAAGAGGTCACCGATGGGATCGGTGGAGGTGTGCCAGGACGATGTCGGAATATTTGCTGCGGAGGAGTGTCTGCTCTCCTCCGGCCAGGAGCAGAGCTGCCACTTCTGTGCTTTCTAGCTCCTCCCTTGCATTCTTCTGGTCCGGTTCCCACAGACAGACAGGGCAGGGAGGTCAGAGTGGACGGAACAAAGGAGACCCCTGCTGCTGGGCCTCGCTGTGCTGTCAGCACCGCTAATTCATGACTTCACCTTTCATCTTGCAGATCCATTAGGGGTTAAAAAGAGACCCATTTTACAGCTGACAAGATTGAAGGGGCTAAGAAGGGAGGGGTGCAAAGCACACTAAAATTTATAGTATTCAAACCACCTGCTAAAAATAGATCCGTGCAGCTTCTTTTTTCATTCCGCCCCACATAATGGGATATGTATTTCAGAGGCAGCATAAAAAACAGGCAATTCATGGCCAGGGGGTATCCCATATTGTGTGCTTGGGGAAGGAGAGGAAAAACTGGCGGAAACAGAAAAGGAGCAAAACAGAGCTGCTCCCACCCCTGGGAAGGGCACAGGGTTTTCACAGCTCATCCGCAAGTCTTGTGACCACTGTGTTTCGGAGACATGTCACACTGGAGCAGGAATGGATAACTTTATGAAATTACTAATGTGAAAATAGAGGATGTGTGGTGACATCAGACCAGTGCGTGTGTGTGTGTGTGTGTGTTTTATATATAAATGTACGTATGCAATGTTGATGGAAGGAAGAATAGCATAACAGGAACAAAGCAATATATGTCTTTTAAAGAGATTCTATTTGTAACAGGATTTTCCCTAGTGACTCCTAATTTGTCTGCTCGGAAACCAGCAAATGAGTTAATTTATTGTACGTTTTCACTGATGATGGACATTATGTCTCCCAAAATAATTCAATCTAATTTTCCTTTAATCAATAGGGCCATCACCTTCTGTAAGAAGGATTTTCTAAGCATTTTTAGGTGGTGTTTAAAAGGAAGTTGGAGGAGCCGTTTTCCCAGTGAAGTGACATTTATAAAAGAGAGGAAGTTTACAGGGCAAGGGTGTGCACATGTGTGCTTGTGTGTATGTAGCATTTTGTGTGTGCATGTATGCGTGTGCACATGTGCATGCTTGTGTGTATGTGTGTATGCACTTGTGTGTACTCATGCACTTATGTGATGTTTGGGCCCATGTGTGCATGTGTGTTGCTTGTGCATACCCTTTTGTGTGTGCATGTACATGTATGCTTGTGTGTGCACTTGTGCCTACATGTGTGTGTTTGCGTGTGCATGTTTATGTGTGCATGTGTACATGTGTGTGATTATGTGATCTTTGGCACGTGTGTTTACATGTGCACAATATGTTTACTTGTGTGTGCATGACCCAGGGGAGTGTTTAGGTCCTCCCACTTAGGAGCAGATTTGGAGTGGGCATGTGGTGCTGTTTGGAAGCCTAGGTTCTTGGTGCCTTTAGCAAGAGGCAGCCCTGTGGCTGCCTCTGGTGTGGCCACATGAGGAGAACATTCCCAGGACTGGGCAGCTCTACTGCTCATGGAAAGGCTTATTGATTATTGTCTTGGAATTGGATCCACCTAACAGCCCCTCTTTAAATCTTTAAATGGTGCATTTCCAAAGAGGGGGCTGCACAGCTCTGGTGGCAGCTCCCCCTGAACATCGGGGTTCCAACACCTGAGCCAGAGGATGTCATTTGCGCAAACTCTTTGTGTTCTGAGTGCTAACTCTTCAAGTTGTGTATTACTTCTAACAAAATCACAAAGGTTAATAACTGTGCTTTCTTTTTTCTTGGCAGAAAAGATGGGAAAGGAGGGCTCATAAGATGGATCTACTTGTTTTTTCTGGAAGCCAGTCATTTCTTTCAAATATAAGCACCCTTTAGCCATTTTTCTTTCCCGGAGGCCTTGGTTGAAATCCCTTCTGCAGGAGCTGCCTCTGTGTCACTTTAGTTTCTGTGGACAGCCCACCCTTGGGAGGCTGCAGGGAGAAGGGGCGAGGCGTGGGCTTTCCCGTGGGAATGCCGTGTGTCAGGACGTCAAGTCAGAATGTGGCTGCGGGAGAAGAAGGAGAGCAGAGATACTGGGGACAAAAGCCCTGGGATAAATCTCCATCCCACACAGCTCTCAGGGCCCGCAGGTCCAGGTGGGCCGGCCCAGGCTGGGGCTCTGCTAGCCCCTTTGTCCTGAAGCAAAGCTCCTGCCCAGCAGCAAGGGTGTGGGCTGTGGCACCTTCCCACACTGCCCACCCCTTTGTAATCAAGGAAATCCTCAGTGGTTGCTTAGAGAGGCACATTTTCAGGGGTGAGTGCCCAGGTCTCAGATTTGGGAGCTGGAGAATAAAGATCAAAGGAACCCCTGTGGTGGGCGCCTCCCCCAGTCAGCGCCAGGGCCTGGCCCTGCCTCCCACGTCCGTCCGATGTCGAGGGTCCGAGGCCCGCCACGGACCAGCTGGGGCTATGGGGCAAAGGAGCTTTGTGTCCCTAAGCTGAAGGAACAGAGCCATCTCCAGAGTGGACAGACCGAGGGGCTGGGTGAGCACAGGACAAAGGCAAGTGCTGCCCGTCCTTGGTGGCCCCAGACCCTCTTCCCCTCCCTGCTCCAGCCCCCTCTGCCATGAGGACGCGTGGCATGTCATGCCGGTGCCCCGAGATGGACCTGCCCGTAGCATGTGTGAGGTGCCATCCTCTGCGTCCTCACAGTCGCGCTCTGAGAGCTGGTCTCCACCCTGCCTGTGCCCTGCGCGCAGCCCTGGGGACAAGCCTTCGGGTGTGCCGCATCTCAGGCTCAGGCCAGGGTGGGCAGCGACAGGTAGACTCATCCGCTGAGACCCTCACGGTGCTTGTGGCCCCTGGAGGACAGCCCGCAGCCCCTGGGCTCCTTTTCCTCCCCACAAACCTGCCCTCGGCTCCCTCACGGTGGCAGTCTGAATGCTGTGTGGGTGGCACACGTCCTCAGAAAGCACCTTGTGGGCAGCCACCAGATGAGAGAGGCACCGGCCATTGTGGGCACAGGAGGGAGGGCGCTGGCTTGCAGGGGGACTGTGCTGCTTGGTCTTCCTGCAGATGTGAAGAAATGGGTGCCGCACAGATGGGCGTGGATTACTCCTTGGGTTCTCTAGGGAGGAGAACCCCCACAAGTCCATCTGTGGACACGCACAGATGGCAGGCACAGTTTTTACCGTCGCAGGAAGGCGCCAGGGTTGGATGCTGGAAGACAAAGTCCCTGGCCCCGCGGTCAGCATGAGCGTTGGCATAGGTACAGCTGGCGTCCAAAGTCCCGTGTCTCTTCCTGGCTGTGTGATAGTGGACAGATCCTTAGATGGGTTTGTTGCTTCACTCACCAATGCGATCCAATGGTCTACCCCGCGTGGCGACTGTGAGTTAACAGAGTGAGCGCACAGGAGGGAAAGCGGGGAGCTTGCACACGCTGTGGGCATTCCCCGGACATGCATGTGACTCTTTCACCTTCCCCTGGGGGAGTCGGCACACGACAGCAAGTTGGCACGTGGTGAAAGGACAGCATCAGATTCCTTCCTGAGAGTGCAGTTTCAGAGGGAGGATGAGATGGGACACCGCGTGAAGGCCTGGAAATTGAAGGGGACTTGGAAGGAAAATAGGATGAAAGCTGCCGGGGACACCTAACAGCTCTGCCCGGGACCTAGCCAGGTGACAGGATGTCAGTGCCTCATGTTTGTAGGGGTGGGCATCTTTGTTGTCTCAAGTTTTAAACCCATAAGAATTTTGAGACATAGGCATGGTGGGTGAGTATCTTTGCCCCCATTTTACAGATGGGGAAACTGAGGCCGAAGGGACCATGACTTACTAGTACTAGTTAATGACCAAATAGAATGAGAACTAGTTCCACCTTTTCCTTCTGGGCTACGCTGTCACCTTCAATGCCAGATTCAACCCTAAGGAAATAAAAAGTAGTATTCCCCCTGGAATAAAAAGTAGTACAATGAGTTTTCATTGTATTATATGTAAGGTGAAATAAAGTTGAAATAATGTTGAAATAAAGTTGAGTGTGAATCAATTCTTTCAATGAGAGGCATTTAAAATATATTGGAGTGGTGTAGTACTTTAAAAAGCACTGTGATGAATCTTTTGTAAAGTGGCAAATCCTTTTGACATGTGAATCATCACCCATAATGTATCTTAATGTGTAGGTTTTGTTTTTTCAAATATCACCTCTTCTTAAAGCAGGTCACACCTTTGATGGTCTGGAAGGCAAAGGATTTGACAGTGTGGCTCTTCCGTTTTCAGGCTTTGTACCTTACAAACGTTGCAAATAAAATAAATCTCCTTAAAAAACAACAGCAAATAAAATTCATAGCAAGTTTTCTCTCCAATTTCCTTTCCTGGCATTTAAATATGTTTATGGCTTGACCCACATAAGTAGTAAAATCAACTGAAAGTAAAATGAAATGCCCGGCGATGTGGCTGCCCTAGCAGTGCGCCCTCCGTCTTACTATCGGCGGCAGATTGTTGATGACTTTCACAGTCCTGGAGACACACCTCACTGCAAAGCTTTGCAAGGAACCAAGATAAAAGCCTGACCAGGGCGCAGCTTCCTGTCCCGGCTCTGGGTTGAAACTGCACCACTAAGGGCTGGGCGCCAGGGCAGTGGCCGGAGCCGGGCCACGCGCGGAGCCCAGCACTGAGCTCCAGCCCCGGCCTGATCCTGCTGGGCCTCGAGCTGCCGCCGGCCCTCGCTGACCTAAAACAGCACAGTGCTTCTTTCCCAGGCTACCCAGGACGCGACTGGAGAAAACCAGCAGATTTTTGAGAACTCTCATTTATTAAACCAACTTGGAAATTAATTTTGTTGGTTTGACGCAATTGTTGGGCTTTTTCAGATACCAGAGTGTTACACATTAGTCCAAGTCTTTGTGACAAACTCATTCTACAATAAAAGGAGCACTGGGCACCGAGGGAAGGGAGGGGAGAGCTGCGAGTCAGCAAGTGACGCTGGGGCCCCGAGTCCCTCCTGGAGTCTCCTAACCTGGCTCTTCGCTTTTAAACGAACTTTGTGATCTACCAGGATGATAACTGTCTTCTTAGCGTGAATGTGAGATTAATGGGGCCCCGGGGTTTTAGGGGTAAAGGGGCTTTGCAGGTGGCGAAGCAGAGGGCTAGAAGGGAATGGCGTGAGTTTCTGAGCTGCTCGCGGGGGAGAGAGGGGCCGGCCCTCAGACTCAGGCTCCCGTGTGCCCTCTGCTCTGCGGCAGCTCATGCTGGAACCCCCGCGCTCAGAGAGGCTTTGACCGCAGCCATCGCCAGCCCGGCAGTCAGCTCTGAATGTCCCCAACCACAAACCGAGGGGACACCACACTTGCCCAGTTGGCTCTCTGATTTGACGTGAGCATCCCGAACTATGGCATTTATGGCATTATCTGCTCGTGAGATTTCTCAGCAGGTGTTGGTAGACGGGCAGACAGATGGGCAGATACAGACGGAGACATGTAATTCCCAAGGGCAGCCAAGAGGCGTCCTGGCCTGGGCTGTCCTCCCTGTCTTCCTGCCAGTGTGTCCAGCCCTCTCGCACCTGCACAGCCCGCAGCTTCCTGTGGGAGGGACACTGGGGCAGCCCCAGCCTCTGGCAGTGTGGGAGCAGCTGGGGGCTCCCCTAGTGCTACGGTCTGAACCTGTGTGTTCCCCAAGGTTTGCATGTTGGGGCCTAAGAGCCAATGTGGTGACATTAAGAGGTGCAGCCTTTTCAGATGAGATTAAGCGAAGAGGATGCCTTCCCCATGAGTGGGATTGGTGCTCTCAGAAAAGAGGGGGCACCCTACTGCCTTTCCTTGTCACCCCCCCGCCACCACGTAAGGATGCAGGCGCCGCCATGGCTACAGAGACTGAGCCCTCACCAGACACCTGATCTGCCGAGGCCTTGATCTTGGACTTTTCAGCCTCCAGAACAGTAAGAATAAATTCCTGCTTATGAGTTACCCATTCTAAGGTGCTTTGTAATAGCAGCACGAACAGACCGAGACAGCTAGTTTCTGTCATGGTTTTGGTGAGAGATGAACTGCTGACTTCTGTTTTCAGGCACCCCTGGACCAGTCTCTGCCTAAATCCTGCATGTGATCCTCCCAGGGCCTTGATGCAGAAAGAATGATGATTTTTTAATAATTGTGTGTGTTTTTCAGCTGAAATCAAGTGTACTAAGTTTAAAGTAGACCCTGTTCTAGTACAAATAGGTCACTTGCATGCTTGGATTTCTTTCTCAAAAACACCCTACATGATCCTTCAAAAAGCGCTCCCCTCCGGGTCTGTGTCTTCTTCTTTCTTTCTTCTGTGTCTTTCTCTCTCTTTCCACACGAGTGGACAGCCATGCTCAGTGAACAAGGAAGCCTGCAGGTACCTGGGCGCCGTGGCCAGGAAGCTGGTGCCGAGCTGCTGTGCTCTAGGCTCTGGACGACACGCTGGCCAAACCCACTTCAGTTTTTATTCAGCCAAAGGGTTAATCAGATGAAGACTAGTTATTATTGAGAAGGTGTAGCCTAGAGTTTGAAATAGAACGTAATGAAACTCTTCTCCGTGCTCATAATGCATTTTATTTTATTTTATTGTACTCTAAGATCTCAAGCAAGGCAGTTACACAGTAAATTGTTCAGTTTATTGACGTTTCCTTCATCAGCACCCTGACAGGAAAAAGACTACTTGATTCCCATTTGTTTTCCTTGCCAAAATAATGAAGACTGTGATGAATGTTTGTAATAAAACCCACCCTCCTTTTTGGGAAGAGAAGAGCAAAAAAAAAAAAAAATCAAGGTGGGGGGCAGCAATCACTGTAATAGCAAGTGCAGAAAGTAAAGTGTATGAATAATGGATATGATGGTGACATGGACTGGGGTTCTGAGAGAGCAGGAAGAGGGAGGAGAGGGGATGGAGGGAGGGAGGGGGGAAGGAAGAAAAGAAGGAAGGGAAGAGGAGGGAGGATAGAGGGAGGGAAGATGGAGGGAAGGAGGAGGGAAAAGGAAAAGAAGGAAGGAGGGGGATGGAGAGGAGGAAGGAAGAGAGGGAGGGAGGGGTGGGAGGAATTTGTATCAAATCCCAGTGAGGCTCCAGGCACTGTCCCCCTTTGTGGGAGAGGTGGGGTGACTGTGAAAAGAGGGATGAATGAGGGGCCTGGTCACTTCACTTCCAGGAAGCAGGGAGCAGACTGTGGAGAAGAGAGGAGATCTGGGATAATGGGAAAGCAAATCAGAGAACTGGGGGGAGAAAGATTCCTAAGGACCCTCCTGCCACTGTCAAAGTAAGCTCAGAGTAGTGGCCTGAGGTAAGACTTACAGGTTTTTATTTTTATTTTTAATTTTTATTTTTTTGAGAGAGTCTCGCTCTGTCACCCTGGCTCTAGTGCAGTGGCATCATCACAGCTCACTTTACCTCAGATTCCTTGGCTCAAAGGATCCTCCTGCCTCAGCCTCTGAAATAGCTGGGACTACAGGCATGTACCACCACTCCCAGCTAATTTTTCTATTTTTGGTAGGGACAGGATCTTGCTCTTATTCAGGATGGTCTTGAACTCCTGAGCTCAAGCGATCCTCCCACCTCAGCTTCCTAGAGTGCTAGGATAACAGGCGTGAGCCACTGAGGCCAGTCAGAGTTATAGTCTTATTAACTGGTGTTTTTTCACATTGAGATTAAAAGTGCCTTTCTATCTTTTGAAAGATTTTTGTTTTTAGGGAGGAGAAAAAAATTATGTTGAATTATCTGGGTTTTTGTGAACTGCATTGGAAGTCTAGAGTCTTTATGTTTGTTAGCACATGCACGAAAATTAGTGGCGGGCTCCCTAACACTTTCCTTGGGTCAGGAAGCACCATAGACAGCCTTACTAGCAGGGACAGAAATGGAAGTGACCTCTTCCTGGCACCTAACAGCCCAGGAAATCAGAGCCAGCCAATCGCACAGCAACACCAACGCCTGCGGGGGAGGGGGGGCTGGCGCCCTTGCTGTAGGGTTTTTAAAAGCCATGTAAGACCCAATTCTCCAGGAACCTGTTCTGATTCCTCCTGATTTTTGTTCAAGTGCAATAATATCCACTTAGGAAAAATTCTTGATGGAAAGCCAAGGACCCCCTGCTGGCTGCAAGGAAGCAGAATGTGGCCTCTCCGGGCTGCGCTGGGCGTGAGGCCAGCATGAGAGAGCCAGGGTCCACCCGTCAGTCCAGGGGGATGCTCTCGGAGACTCCAGTGTGAGAGGTCTGTGGAGCCGGAGGATGCTCAGTCCAGGTGTCTCTGCCCTGCCTCTACAAGAGGTTTGGTGCTTAACTTTCTAGGTCTGAGCCCCGGCTGGTTTATCCATGAACTGAGGTAGATCAGATCACATTATCTGCTAGGAGTTATTAAGAAATGAAAGGTATGCTTATGATTTAAAAGTTCAAGATCATTTGCTTGGACTTTATTTTGGTAAAGTGATGGATTTGCTTTTCAGAACAAGTGCTAGTATAAGACATTTAACATGCCGGATAAGGTAAAAGAAAACAACCTCTTTAAATGAATGGTTAAGTTTGAGGAAAAGTAAAACAATTCACCAGAGTCAGAAAGGCAGCATGGAGAGAAAGGCATTTGCCCCAAGGTACCTGCGGCTGGCTGTTGGTCCTGGGATGACTTTCAGAGAGCCTCGCACTCTCGGGAGACGGAGCCTGAGGGCCTGCGCGTGGCAGCCGGGTGCCAGGGCGTAGAGCCAGGACACAGACACAAGACCCTTATCAGCGAAATGGAAACCTCTTCCCACAGAGGATGGCTTCGGGCTTCGCGCCAGCCCAGCCTTGGCTCTGGGAGCAGCACAGGAGAACTCTTCCCTGAGAATTTTTAGCCGTAAGCCTCTACTCATGCGGTTTGAGGCCCAAATGTACACTAAATATGTGATTTTTAAGAAAAGCAAAATTTAAAGTGTCCCAGAGTTGGTAGGACTGCCAAGTGACTGGAAGAAACAAAATAAAATTCTCTTTAAAGAAATCCACTTTAAGTCAATGCCTCAAAGAACTACTACAGATAAAGTGCCAAAACACATGTGCTCAAAATCAAAACCAGTAGACACATGGGAAAATAAGACAAAGACATGAGGCAAAAAAAGGAAAAAAAGCAAACTGAATAAACTATAGTTTGTTCTTCTGGGAAGAATTGAAAATATAGAAATTATTAGATATAGAATGTAAAATAAGCATGTTTAACAGGTTTTAGGAAATAAAAAAGGGTATTGAAAGTATGAGAAAACAACAAGAGACTATCAAAATTGATGAGGAGGATTTCAAAACTACTCAAAACTTGTAGAGTTTTTGTATATATATTGGAAAATAAACTCAATGGAAAGGTTAAGCAGCATATGTGACACAACTGAAGAGAAAATCAAGGAGCTGGAAGATAAAGTTGAAGAAATTACTGAGAATGCAGTAGTGAGAGAAAAATGAGAAGAATATAAAAGACAAATTAAGAGGTATTAAGAGTAAAGTGAGGAAGATCAACATATATCTGATAAGAATTATAGAACAGTTATAGAAATAAGTGGAGAAAGATTGAGAATTTCCCAGGGTAGACAAAATACATCCATCCTAAGAGCTGGGATACCTCTGAAATTTCAGCCAGCATAAATAAAAACAATTCAATCACACCTCACATCACTAGTAAACTGTAGAATACCAAAGATAACTGGAGAATCTTAAAAGCAACCATAAAAAAAAAAACCAACATGATATCTTCAAAATCATGATAATTAGATTGAATCTGATTTCTCAGTAGCAAACAAGGAAAGTAGAAGGCAGTAAATAATATCTTCAAAGTTCTGAAGGAAAATATTATCAATGCATAAGTCAATACTTAGAAAAAACAATGAGAAAATTCAGGCAGACAAAAAAAATTTTAAATTTCTCCTGGTAGACTGTCATTGTAGGAAATTTGATAAAGATGCTCTTTAGTAGGAGGGGGAAAAAACTCTCAAAAGAAAGGTCTGGAATATATGAAGGAATAGTGAGAAAATAAAACAGTAAACATGTAAGATCATCCACAAAAGCATTGTTTAATTTATGGCTTAAAGAATCAAGAAAGAGGCCGGGGTCGGTGGCTCATGCCTGTAATCCTAGCACTGTGGGAGGCTGAGGTGGGCGGATTGCTTGAGGTCAGGAGTTCGAAACCAGCCTGAGCAAGAGCGAGACCCTGACTCTACTATAAATAGGAAGAAATTAATTGGCCAACTAATATATATAGGAAAAAAAATTAGCCAGGTATGGTGGCACATGCCTGTAGTCCCAGCTACTTGGGAGGCTGAGGCAGCAGGATTGCTTGAGCCCAGGAGTTTGAGGTTGCTGTGAGCTAGGCTGACACCATGACACTCACTCTAGCCTGGGCAACAAAGCGAGACTCTGTCTCAAAAAAAAAAAAAAAAAAAAAAAAAGAATCAAGAAAGAACCAAAGAATGGATAGCAGTATATAAGCCAGAAAGAGGGACATCAGAGTTTCATGGTCTATGTTTCCTGTGTTACTCAGGAGGAGTTTAAAGATATTGATTAGCTTCAGACCTTGTTAAATTAGATAGCCATGTAAAAATCTCTAGAGTAAGCACACGAATTGACTACACAATGTCAAACTCATAAAACATTAAATGAATGGGAGAAAATCTTAATTATTTTTAAAAAGTCAAAAAAGACAAAAAATCACAATATAGTTTATAAATCTAAGTATATATGTAATTAAATAAATGGACATAGTCCCCATTTCAAAGCAAAGATTATTAAACTGATTAAAAACAAAACCCAACTATATGCTGTTTACAAAAAGTATACAATGGAATATTATTTAGCAATAAAAAGGGAACCACCTACTGATGCGTGGAACAGCACAATTACACTAAGTGAAAAGGCTACATGGTGCATGGTCCATTCACTTGGGAAAGGCAACACCACAGAGACAGAAGACAGATGAGCAGTCACCAGGGGCTCAGGGTGCGGGCTGGTAAGAGGGCTAGCTATAAAGGGCCTGGGGGAGGTTTTTGGGGATAAGGAAATTGTTGTATATCTTGATTATGGTGATTGTTTCAAGAAAACATTCATTGAACAAATGCTTCTAATTTTACAAAGAGGGAGAACCATTTCTAACTTAATTTATAAAAATGAGAAAAGGACATTAGTGGAAAAACCAGTGAAACCTGAATAAAGCCTGTAGTTTAGTTAATAACATTGTGCCAGTGTTAATTTCTTACTTTTGTTAAACACGTCATCATTATATTAGATGTTAACATCAGGGAAGCTTGTTGAGAGATATACAGGAACTCTGTGTTATCTTTGCAATTCTTTTGTAAATCTAAAATTACTTCAAATCAAAAAGTTTAAAATATTAGTCATGTTTTTATACACTAATGATGAACATACAGAAAAAATATATATGCCATTTATATAGCTCTTGCCAAAAGGCAATACTTAATTATAAATCTAACAAAACAGGATATATACAGGATCTGTATGCTGAAAACTACAAAATACTGTTGGAAGAAATCAAAGAAGACTTAAATAAAGAAAGAGATAAACCATGTTCATGAATTAGAAGACTCAACATAGCAAAAACATCAATTCTTCCAAAATTGATGTATAAATTTAATGGAATTCTAATAAAAATCCAAGATGAATTTTTTTAGATATAGAAAACCTGATATTAAAATTTATATGGAAAGTAAAAGAAAATAGCAAAATCATTTTTGAATTTTAAGATGATATAAGATGTAGTAATGAAGACAGTGTGGTATCACAGAAGCAATACACAACAGTGTCTAAAAACAGATACATACAAATGTGACCATTTGCTTTTTCACAAAGTTGCAAAGACAGTTCAATGGAGAAAAGATAATCTTTTCAACAAATTACGTTGGAAAAATTGGGAAACCATATGCAAAAATTAAATTAGTAAATAAAAAGAACCTTGACCTAATCCTCACATCTTACACAAAAATTAACCAAAATAGATTTAATCACTAAATGTTAAACTGAAACTATGACATTTTTAGAAGAACACATAGGAGAAATTGTTTTGTGACCTGGGATTAGGCAAAGACTTGGTAGATGTGACTATAAAAGGATACTTCATTTTAAAAATCATTAAATTGGACTTAACCAAAAGTAAAACCTTTTTCTCTATAAGAGGCACTGCTAAGAAGATTCAAAGCTAACCTACAGACTGAAAGAAAATATGTGTGAGTCACATATCCAATGGACTGGTACGAAGTCTATATAAAGAACTCTTAAATTAAGACCCAATAGTAGGAAATAAACAATCTAGGATAAGAATGGGTAACAGATACACATGGTACCAAAGAGAACCTATGGGAAGCACCTTAGCACATAAAAAGATGTTCAACGTCTTTCCCTTTTGGAAATGCAATTTAAAACCACTGCAAGATACCACTACACACCTTGAGAATGCCTTAAATGAAATGTTCTGACAATACTAAGTGCTGACAAGATTGAGAAGCAACTGGAGAGCTCATACATTGCTGATGGAAATGAAAAATGCTACCCACACTCTGGAAAACTGTTTGGTAGTTTCTGACAAAGTTGACCATGTACTTACCATGTGACATGGCAGTCTCACTCCTCAGTATTTTTCCTACAGCCGTGGGTCTCAATCAGGACAACCCTACTCCCACAGAACATTTATCAATGTCTGGAGATGACATTGTGGTTGTCACAACTGGATGGGGGGTGTTGCTGGCATCTAGTGCTTAGAAACCAGAGATGCTACTCAACATTCTGCAACGCATAGACTAGCCCCAAACAAAGTTTTGTCCCTACCCCTTACCCTAGCTCGAAATACCCAGAGTGCTGAGGTTGAAGAGCCCTGCACTAGAGAAATGAAAACTTAGGCTCACAAAAAAACCTGTACAGGAATGTTTATAGCAAGTTTACTTATATGGTAAAAGTGGAAAATAACCTAAACGTGCTTCAACAAAAGGTGAATAGATAAACAAATTGCGAGGCATCCACAGACTATAGTGTTACTCAGCACTAGAAAGGAGCTAGCTCTTACTAAACCCGGCAAGTGGGTGAATCTCAGACATCATGAAAGAAGGCCTCGAAAGGTTACATGCTTGAAAGATTGATTTCGTAGTACATTTCAGAAAGACAAGACTATGGGTGGGAACAGATTAGTGGTTGCCAGGCGTTAGATGTGGGGGAAGGTGCTACTACAAAGGAATAGCACAGACAGTGTTTTGGGGAAAGGGAAGTACTGGGACTCCAATTGTGGTGATGGCTGCACGAATCTGCACTCATGTTGGTCTGTGTTAGTATTCAGAGAAACTGTATGCCCCCAAAGTCAATGGATGGTACTGTCTTTTAATTTTAAAATAATATTAAAAAGTCATTAAGATGAAAAATAAATTCCATAAGCTAGGGAAAAAATCTGCAACACAAAGGATTTTTGTTTGAAATATATAAAGAAGTCCTGTGAATCAGAAACAAGAAACAAACAATGCAGTAGAAATGAACAAAAGACATGAACAGATATTTCACAGAAGACATGAATAGAAACATAAATAGCAAAAAAAAAAAAATAGAAAGGAAAAAAGGTACTCAACCTCCTTAGTAGTAAGAAAATACAAATTAAAGTTACAGTGAGATGATAATTCATACGCCCCCGATTGGCAAAATCACACGATCTGACAATAGACAGTATGAGGATGCAGAGTAGCCAGAATTCTTAGAAACTCTGTCACAGAATTAAGTGGTAAAAGTCTCTTTTAAAAACCACTTTTACTGGGTTGAATTATGTCCGCACAAAAAGATACATCTGTATCCTAAGTCCTGGAAACTGTGAATGTGACTTTATTTGGAAAAAGCATCTTTGCAGATGAATTAAGTTAAAGATCTTCAGATGCCATCATCCTGATTTGGGGTCCACCCTAATCCAGTGACTACTGTCCTCACGAGGACAGGACACACAGAGACACAGGGGAGGAGGCCACAGGAGGAGGAGGCAGCCTCCAGCCCAGGATCGCCAGGAGCCACCAGAAGCAGGGAAGGATTCTCCTCTGGAGGCTGGAGAGGGGCTGCAGTCCTGCTGACACCTTCCTTTCAGCCTTCTGCCTCCAGAACCGTGACATAATAAGTTTCTGTTGCTCTCAGCTTCCTGGTTTGTGACGATTTGTTATGGCAGCCCTGGGAAACATCTACTAATGCTAAAGATTTTTGTATTCCCTGTGCCCAGAGACTCTAACCACAGGTAGAGTTCTTTTTTTTTTTTTTTTTTTTCTGTATCCCACTGTAATACTGTAAGGATACACTTCACCTTACAATTTAGCACCTAGATTTATGTAACTGGAGCAAATGCGCTCCTACTTCTTCAGGGGTGTGCTCTCCTGTGCTCCATTTTATTGTGTTCTCTACTGCTCTGCTCTGTATTTTTTTCATTAAAAGATAAAGTTCTGGTTGCATTTCACAAAATTGATTTCTTAAACCACTCAGGGTCACAAGTTGCAGTTTGAAAACACTGTTCCAAAACACTCTTATGTGTGAGTGTACATCAGGGATGTTTGTAATGACAACATTTATGACAAAACCAAGTGGAAATGACACCATGTCCGTTGGTGGGATAACTGAAACGTGTGCTGCATATGGTAATGAATGAAAATGGCGCATGGAAACTGAGTGGAAATGAAGTACAGTGCTCAAGTCAAAACATGAATAAATCTCAAAACATAACAGTGAGTGAACAAAAGGAAGTAGTGGAAGAGCACGCACATAGTGGTCTATGTACATAAAGGTCAAACACAAGGAAAATGAAATCGGTGCTCGGCGACACAAACATATGGGGAGACTAATTTTAAAAGGCAAGGGAATGGTACGGGTTAGTGCTTCGTCCTGGAAAGGGAGGGTGTGATTGCAGCGGACACAGGAAGCATCTGGGATGGTCCATGTCCATTTGTCTTGCTCCCTAACTCCTGCCATGGTGGCCGTGCCTTGCACAGATTTTGCATGTTGGCAGACTGCCTACCTCACCTGCTTCCTCTCCTTTCTCCCTTACCCATGACCCTGGCTTCTCTTGGAGCAGCAACTGCCCCAGCTCTAGCTCCAAGGCAAAAGCGTGCTCCCTCTAGAACGCTTTTGCTAACGTGAAATCCAATGACAGAGCCCCCCGGGGGCCGGCATGTGTATTCCTCACTCACTCACTCACTCGCTCACTCGCGCACGGTCCCCTTGGCCCAGCAGGTACAGCCAGCACTGCTGGGTCTAGGATCTGCCCTAGGGCAGGCAGGACTTGCAAGGAACAAAGAAGGCAGGACCATTGCCGTCTGACCTTACAAAACTATGATCCTGTGTTGATGTTATTTAGTGCTGTCCACAAGGAATTTTCATAAAGTTAAAATGTGTTTTAATTCTGTGGCTGTAGTATAGAACTTATTTCTGCATTTTCTTAATAATTGGAAACTTCAAACACATGAAAAAAATCTTTGAGGGCAATAGCTTCCAGACTTCATTTTGCTATTCCAGCTTTTTTTCCTTATTGGTCTCTGCCTCTGTGTGTTCTCACCACTGTGTGTGTGTGTGTGTGTGTGTGTGTATGTGGTGTATGTAGCAACAACAGCCACTGCTCCTGCTGCAGTTGGACCATGGCTTTCAACCCAGGGCAGAAATGACAGGTGGCCACCTTTCTAGGACTAATCTTCTTTGGCTTTTGCTCTACCCAGCTAAGGTACGGTTTTGTATAAACCTAAAAAATCACACACACTGGGTTTCCCTCTTCCAGTGTGCAATGATCTGAGTCCTGGGTACCTAAAGATTAGGAAGGAATCTCGTGCTAGCTCCCAGTGGCTGCCCTTTCCAAGGGGCTGAGGGCCTGCCCATCTACTTGTCAGATGTCGTGCCTCACACACTAACAAAGTCTACCTCTTGGCCAGGTATCAAAGCCCTTGACAAGTGGGACCTCTTTCCCCATCCCCTCTTCCTTGTCCTCTGCATTCCGGCCATGCAAAAACTCCCTGCCAACCAGCAACCAGCCCAAAGCTCTATGAAATACATGTTGAGCCAAGGGCAAGCTCATATTCATGGAACTGCACTTGGTTGGTATTTGTTGAACACTGCTGCTTGGCCGAGCGCTGTGCTGGGCCTCGTGTGGAAGAAGACACTGGAGGAGAACGTTTTCAGTTAATATTGACCAAAGGAACCAAAAACTTGTCACAGAGGAGGCGACAATAAAAGTTGATACTCTGTATCTGTTCAGCATTTCAGAGTATAAAATGGGGCTGGCATCCTTCTCCCATTTTACAAATGAAGAAAGTAAAATACAGAGACCCAAAGAGATTTTCCTGAACAAATACAGATGGTCCCCAACTTACGATAGTTCAACTTACCATTTTCCCACTATACTACGGTGCAAAAGCGACACACATTCTCTAAGAAACTGAACTTCGGGTACCCATACAGCCATTCTGTTTTTCACTTTCAGTAGAGGATTCAATCAATGACATGAGATATTCAGTACTTTATTATCAAACAGGCTTTGTGGCAGGTGACTTTGCCCAGCTGTAGGCTAACGTAAGTGTCCCGGGCATGTGGAAGGCAGGCTAAGCTAAGCTGTCACGTGCGGTGGGTGAGGTGTATTGAATGCATTTTCATCTTGCAATATTTTCAACTTACAATGGGTTTATTGGGACGTACCCCAAAGCAAGCGGTGGGAATGTGGGAGCCAGTGCAGACACTGCGGCTCCACGCCTCCCACACACTGCTCTGTTCTGTGGACGGCGCGTTGACCCTCGGCACGGCCCGGGGAAACACACCTACCGAACGCACCTCTCGGACGCGCAGCATTTCAAGTGCTGGGGATGTAGCAGAGGACAAGGCAGACAAGGGTGGTCACATGAAGTGAGGTGCCTGAGAGCTGGGGAGGACGCGCTGCTGGTTTGCCAGTGGAGGCTCTGAAGACAGGCCTGTGGCCACACGTCCTTAACAAGGACGCTGGAGGTTTGCTTGTGCATGGACACCGCGTGCTCCCGAGACTCTGACAGTGGTTCTGACCTGCGGCTGGGGCTGGGGCTGGGGCTGGGGCTGGGGCTGGGGCTGGGGCTGGGCCTGGGGCTGGGGCTGGGGCTGGGCCTGGGGCTGGGGCTGGGGCTGGGCCTGGGGCTGGGGCTAGGCCTGGGGCTGGGGCTGGGCCTGGGGCTGGGGCTGGGGCTGGGGCTGGGGCTGGGGCTGGGACTGGGGCTGGGCTGGGGCTGGGGCTGTTTCCTCTGGCAGGCTGGGGCCTGTGTCCTGCCTGTGCCTGGAGGTGTCTCTGCATCACTAAGAAGATGGGTTCCATGCACCTTGCTTCCCGTCTGTGGGACACCTCCCTTTCTTCCTTAGAAATCTGATTCCAGCAGCAGCTCTTCCCTTTGTGAAGTCCTTCTGGGTGCTCGGAAGGTTTTCCCAGGCACAGGTACATAAACCTTCCAACCTTTCATTCTTTTACGCTGTGGCGTATGCCTTAGCTATGGTCATCAAATGTTTTCTTTGAACTGAAGGAGTATGGAATTACTGTTTTCTATTTTTGATTTCCATTAAAAGGTAGTGAGAACCCTTCTAGCATTATTCTTAGCCATAAATAAGAGTTCCAAGGACCAAGGGTTACAGAAAGCCCTCAACAATGTTTGTTGTTTTCTATTCCTGATTCTTTACCAAATGTCTTGATTTTGAACAAAGTCAACTTCTTTATGTCTCTTATTTCAAATGGATGAAAGTATCCAAAAAAGTGCTCTATGAATCTAGCCTAAGAACTGTTATGAAAGTACAAATGTGCTCATGAACTAACTTCTGTTTAATCGGCCTACTGTTGTCTGTATGGGGATTTATCACCATTGCCTAAGGCATGTTTGTTAAATAGATCTTTGGATTTCCAATCTTCTCTCAGACCCATCTTCAAACGAGGTAAAATGCAGCCCAGTGAAAAACGCAGACAGAGATGGAAAATACTTCTTCTGAGTTATCCTGACAACATTTCAAAAGTAGCCAAACTTGCATGGTACATTTAATGAATGATTCAGAAAGTATCCTTGCAGGGTTCCTCAGAGAGATGAGAGTGTATTAGTAGGTATCCAGGGAGAAACAGCAAAAAGTCTAGCAGTGGCGGAAGTAGTACGGCTTCTTCATTCATTCACGCATAAAACGTCTCTGGGGGCTGCCCTGGACAGGTGCAACGGCTCAGTCTGGCCCAAGCACCTTCTCTCTTCCATTCTGTCATTCTCCATATAGCGACACCTCTTCCACTCCCCGTCCCAAATCAGTATTTACAACATTTGGTACATACATTACACAAATCCATTAAAAAATTAGAAACAAAATGTTACCTATAATTTCCCCATCCAAGGATTACCGGTGTTGATGTGTTTGTCTATGACCCTTCATTCGTTTTCTTTTTATGCACACAAACACACCTAGATATTCACAAGAACTGCTTCCTACATCCTATGCATAGCTATTTGTAGCCTGATTTTGTCCCCCAAAAAAGTATCATACCCATATTTTCTTGGTAATAATATGACTATGGTTGTATCATATTTCACTGTATGGATATATTTTTACATTTATCATCCCTTATTTTTAAATTTTTAATTTCTTTCTTCATTTTTGCTCTTAAAATAATTCTGATAAATATCCATATAAATATATTCTTGAGCCTGCCTTTTCATCCTTAACTTTGTTAACTCATGGTCATAAGATAATTTCCTCAGCTCAAAACAGCAGCATCTCCAATAGAAAGGTAGGAGACGGTGAGAAAAGGAAGCTTTCTGTGTGAAGACACATCCTTTCTTCCAGAACATCCCCTGGCCAACCTTCTCTTGTACTTCTCAGCAATGACTGGGCCTCCATGCACATATGACCAGCCCCTGGCAGAGCGGAAAGGACGTCCTAGGCATGGTTTGCTCCTGGACTTGAGGCAGGAGCTTGTCCTCTCTGAGCTCAGAGAATGTCCACCCACCCCTTGAACAAACTGAGGCTCTGATAGCAAGAAACATGCAGGAGAAGTGGCTTCAGGAAGGTGACAAGCAGCATCTGACAACGGTGTGCTGCAGGCTCAAGTGTCTTCCTCCTCACTTAGTGGCTTTCACTTAAAGAAAACTCCTAACAAGTTTGAATTGCACTGAAGACCCCTCTCCTCTCTCATAGTCTAAATAGCAATCAGAGTCCCAGATACAGCAGCCAGATACGGCCAACTACCTGGTGGCAGATTGATTGCACTGGGTCACTTCCTCGACGGGAGGGACAGTGCTCTGCCATTACGGGAACAGATTTGCCTTCCCTGTACATGATATTCTGCCAGCACTGTCACCTGTGGACTTACAGAGCACCTTGTCTGCCTTCAGGCCATTCACTCAGTTGCTTCTGACTGAAGAGCTCACGCAGAGCAGGGCAGGGTGGCAGTGGGCTCGTGGATCCCCTGGTCTTCCCTGGTCTTGTTGCTGCTGCGCAATGAAAGTGAGGAAGAGTATGTCTGGACACAAGAGGTCCTTCAAAGTGTCTCTCATACTATGGTGCCCTGTGACTGAGTCAATGGAAATACAGTAGTCCCGTTCAGGCAGGACAGCTAATACCCAGAGCCTCCAGGAATGTCTAGGTCACCTTGCCAAGTAAAGAACCTCCCCAGCCCAGGTGCTGGCCAAGGGACACGGGTTACAGAGAAGGTAATTACAAACACCAGGTACGACTACGTGACCAGCCGCAGAAACCAGGACTATAATTTTCATGAGTGTTTCTCTCCTATTTATCTTGCAGGATGTCAAAGAGAAGAGTGAACCTCACCCAGACTTTCAATCTCTCTGGGGAAAGGGTTAGCCTGTTTTCAGCTGTATGTAGCATAGTTGTATCATGCTAGGCAGACATTTGACTGTGCCACTGTCTTTATTTGGGGACAAACATAATTTAAGAGATGTATAGGGTGCCAACATCAGAGAAAGGACTGTGGTGTCCAGTGTTATGTGCCCACTTAGCTAGGCTGCCGTGCTCAGTGGTTCAGTGGTGCTGGGAAAGTATTTAGTAAGTGAGATGAGCACACACAGTTACACTGTGTGAGGACAACCTGTGGGGGCAGGTGAGGAGGATGATCCATCATTAGAAAGGCTGTAAGAGTGGGACTGAGCTTTTCCCAAGGACTGCCCATGGATTTGGACTGGCCTATCAGACCCTGCAATGGTGCAAGCCGACCCCTTCAACAAATCTCTCTCTCTCTCTACACACACACACACACACACACACACACACACACACACACACACACACACATTTCTCCAGTGGAACCTGACTGATACAGATGCTAAAAATGGCATATAACTCAGGAATTAGATTTCCCATCCTTTCTCTGTTCTTCCATCCAAGGCCAAATGTTATTCACGTCAAACTTTTGAAATGTTTTAATGTAAAAAGAGTGCCATATCAGAATTAATCATTTTATTTATATAAATGAATAAAATAGAGATAAAATAAAATTTCAGGATCCAATACAGCACCTTAAATTTGGTGTTAATTTAAAACCCCACATTTCCAGGGTTTGCCATGGCCTCACAGCGTGCGTTGTGTTGGACCCCTGGTCCCAAGGGTACAGTAGGGCGTCCTGCTGCTTCACCAGGGAGCAGCCAGCCCTGGCCCTGCATTTAAAGGGGGAAAATCACCCCAACATCAGATGAGCTTCTGCCACCCAGTTCTGCCAGAGGTCTGATCACAGGTGTCTTGCTAACTAGGAGAGACGAGATTACTAGCTCCCAGCAGGGGAAAGTCTGCCCTAGGGACAGCAGGCAGATGGCAGACTCTCAGACCCTCCCCAGCAGCAGTTGCTGTGGTACCAACACCGCAGAGTGTGCATGACAGAGGAAATATTTGTTTAGAACTCACAGATCCTGCAAGATTCTCTTTATTAAATTTCCGTTCAAAGCATCTAGATAGCTATTTCAGCCCATTTGTACTGATATAACAAGATACCACACACTGGCAATTTATAAACAATAGAAACTTGTTTCTCACAGTTCTGGAGGCTGGGAAGTTCAAGATCAAGAAACCAACATGTCCGGTATCTGTGAGGGCCCAGTCTCTGCTTCCAGGAGGGGACCTGGAATGCTGCATCCTCATGTGGTAGAAGGGATGGAAGGGCAAGAGGCAGCCACACTGGCTCCCACCAGCCCTGGTGTGAGGTCAGCAGTCCCATCCATGACGGCCCCACCCACATGGTCTACTCACCTCCTGAAGGCCCCACCTCTTAATACTGCTGCATTGGAGGTTAAGTGTCAACATAAATTCTGGAGGAGACACAAACATTCAAATCACAGCAGAAACTTAGGAAGAAATATTATAAGTTGTACTCAAGCTCAAAAACCCAAGATACTTCTCATAATTATTAATGTAATAATAATATCCAATATTTGTCTATCTCATAATGGCTTATAAAGCATTTTCATATAATCTCAATTTTCACAAATACCTAAAATAGAGAATTACACTCCTGTTCATTATATATACATTTCTACCATTTCTGTAGGTAAGGAGTTGGGACAAAGTACAGAG
Organism: Mirza zaza; assembly: GCA_008750895.1. NCBI lineage: Eukaryota > Metazoa > Chordata > Mammalia > Primates > Cheirogaleidae > Mirza > Mirza zaza. The sequence continues at coordinate 54,658 of VSMD01134166.1, read as the reverse complement.
CTGATGGTTTCTCTCTGTTCATGTCTGGGCCTCACTGGAAGGCATGAGTGCTGGGGGCTGGGCCCGTCTGAGGCCTCACCCCCTCTCAGGTCTGCTGGGTGGTGGCAGCTACCAGCTGGGGCCGTCGCTGGGCCATCACTGGGAAATTGCATGTGGCCTCCCCTGTGGTCAAGGCTTCCTTAGAACATGCCAGGCGGAGGCCCATGTATTCGTGACCTAAATCAGAAGTCACTGGCTTGTATGTCAATGAAGGGGAGGTAACGTAGACCCCACTGCTGTGTCAGGAGTGTCGCATCGCAGAAGGGCAGGTGGTTTGGCATAAATACGTTGGTATAGCTCTCATTGGAAAATATGACCTGTCACGTTCATAAACAAGGAAAATTAATCTTTTACTGTGAAGTGACTTGCCCAAGGTCACATAGATGAGAAGTATCAGGACGAGACTCAGATTTTCTGACACCGAGACCATCGGTCACCTGGGCATTCCAGGTCTGCCAAGTGACTCTCTGCCTCCTTAGAGAACGTCCTACGTTTGCCGCCTCACATGGCAGTCTGCATCCTCGTTGCTTTCATCTCTCTGCATCATCTGTAGTGGCTGTTCCCGTTGTCTAGTTGAAAAGCAACCAGTCTGAAGCCGGAGCCACTTAGATGGGTTTTTAGTGTGAAGGCTAAAAGTGTGACCATGGAGCCAGCACACCTGGCTTCAAATCTGGTTCTGCCACTTGCTGGTGGCAGCAAGATACTGTATCAGCAAGACTGATACTGAGCAAGTTGTTTGAGCTCTCATAGCTCAGGTTCATAACTGAAAACTGGGGAAAATCTCATGAGGTTGTTATGAGAATTAAATACGTTCATATTAATATTACTATATGCAAAGTCTGCAGAGCAGGCCTGGTACGTGGTAAGCGGCGTTGTGCTTGTGATTACGATTATGACCCTCACACTCCATCCTTCCTCATACCCTGACCAGCTCCCGGTGGCTTCTCCGCACCTCTGTGTCAGAACCCGCCGACAAGGTTTCAGCTACTGACCATCTGGGACTTTGACCGCCCAAGCGTACCGTCCTTAATGTGATATTTTACCTCTCAAGCGATAGCCCCCTGGCGGGCTCGGGTGCAGCACATAGAAGAAGATGTAAGACGTGTCACCTCCTGTGACAAAAGGCTGACACTGGGGTCTTTGGCCGGGGCTAGTGACGCAGGCTTGGGTCCTTTCCGTGTTCCGAGTGAGAAGGATGCTCCGAGCTCCACCCCTCCGCTAGCCCACAAGGGCCAGACACAAAGGCACTCGTCTAAGGGCCGCACTTCACCCGGTGCTGCCGATTCTGCTCCAGGGACGGGGTTTCTGGGGCTCAGCTTCAGCCAGGCCGGCGGCCCTGGGGGTTGACAGTCACGGGAGTTAATAAGACAATTGTCTGGAAAGGCCAAATCTACCAGCTTAGGAGGCACGTCCATGAAGTCACATCTGCCACCAGGTGTCAATGTGTCTGTGACTTGTCTGATTTTTGCTGTTCCTTCTCTGTCCTTGTGGTGTGTGTCTGTGATCGGTCTGTGAGGAAGCTTACCACTTGACCACAGCAAGGGAAGACAACCGAGTGAAAACAGACAGACCCGTCAGGAGAGCTTATCCTGTTCTCATGGTGGTTCTGCTATGTTACAACAGACAAAGAAAGAAAGAGATGTATAGTAAATAAATAAAATAAACTTCCCCAAGGGACTCTGCCAATTGATAAAATATTGCACCGGCAGCTGTGCACACTGGACATTGCATTCAGTTCTGTTGGGTGTGTCGTGGGCTGAGCTGAGTTCCCTAATCCAGATATTGAAGCCCCAATTCCCCAAATCTCAAAATGTGCCTGTATTTGGATATAGGGTCCTTGAAGAGATCATGGAGGTAAAATGGAGTTTTGAGGGTGGGCTCTGTCCCAACACGACTAATGTCCTTAGAAGAAGAGGATTTTAGGGCGCAGACACGCACAGGGGGACAAGGGTGTGAAAACTGGGAGCTGATGACTGTGCAAGCCACCGAGAGAGGCCTCAGAGCTACCCAGCCCTGCAGACACTTGACCCTGGACTTCCAGGCTCCAGACCTGTGAGAAAATAAGTGTCTGTTGTTTAAGCCCCCAGTCTGTGGTCTTTTGTTATGGCAGCCCAAGCAGACTGATGTAGGTGGTAACAAAGTCTTTTTTAAAAATAAAAACATTTAAGCAGAGGCCTTTTCACAACCACTCAAAGTATATGGTTTATTTTTCAAAATTCCACTCAGAATTGACTAAATTGCTGGCTCCCTAATGATTTGCACCTGGGCATCATGCACACATGCACTTACCTGCCCACAGCACACACGGAATGCACACTCACATGCTCACACACACACATATACATGTCCACACAGGACACATATATATATACACGCACGTGTACATATACACACATGCATGCACGTATCCACACAAACGTGCATATAAACACATCCACACACCAAACACAATGCACATGCACAAAATGCACACATATACACACACTCATACATACATACGCACACAATAAACATACATATATACAGATACAAAAAGAAGCTCAAACACATATGTATCCACACGTCACACACACATACACAGGTGTGTACTCACATACACACATGCACATACATATCCACACACATCCATACATCACACACACTCTCCACATCCTGTCACGGCCTGCACATCACATTCTTCACAGCACTTTCTTTGTTTCTTCCATGTTCCCTCTGAGGCTCTAATTAACCGTGTACTCTGTGAATGAGTTTCAGGAATCATTTCAGGAATCAGCTCTCTGGAGGCCTAATCGATGTGCTGACATGTAAATGTTGACCATGTATGGTGTGATGGTGTCAACGTGTGTGCTCCCTGCCTCTCTGCTCCACCCTGCAGGCGCCACGCCCCCCAGTCCCCCACAGTCACCATCTGCCCTCTGTTAAGACAGTTTTGTTTGCATTTTATAGAGTTTTGTTCAAATGAGATCTTAGAGTTGTCCTCCTTTCTGTCTGGCTTATTGTGCTGCGTGGAATACCTTGTCGAGATTTGCTCGCGTCACCGCATGCCTCAGGGGCTTGCTCCCTTGCTTTGCTGCAGAGCGGTCCGTGTGCGGATGCACCACGACGTGCTCCTCCACACATCTGGGGTGGCTGGTGGGCTGTTTCCAGTGTTTGGCTATTGCAAATGGACTGCTGTGAACACGTGTGCACAAACTCTAGTGTGGACACATGCTTTCTTTATTCTGTATGTAAATCCTAGTGTGGAGTGGCTGGGTCATGCGGTAGGTGCATGTCTGACTTCTTTAGACACTGCCAAACCGTGTTTCCAGAGTGGCTGTGCCTTTGACCATCCTCCAGCTGTGCGTGGCCATTCCTGCCCCTCCGCAGCCCGGCCAGCACTGCGGGGTCAGGTGTGGGTTTTCAACCTTAATTTTTTAAATCTGGTTTATCTTTGATAAATCAAACCTGGATATCAGGGGCCCAGGTCCAGGTCCGAGGAGGCTATGCCGCCGCCCGTCCACTCTGTCTCGAGGTGTCCAGGGGTCCGGCTGCAGGAGAGACTGGAGGCAGGAGGCAGGCTCAGTCCCAACTGCCTGGTCCCGTGGGTTTTATATATTAGGTTTCCTAAAAGCTTTTGCTCAAAGGAAGTGCAGTAAAAACATTTGAAAGCCCAACTTGTCTCAGATCTGGGCCAAGAGGGTGAAGCACTCGACTGCGTGGCTCACGCAGTCCTGGTCTCTGCATCTGCCCTTCTCGAGCCACCGAAGGCGGCACTCAGGAGGGAGGGGGAGCAGCCTGGCTAGGGAGTCCTCCCGTCCCAGGAGCTTGCCTGGGGAGGGAACCCACCAGGCCCACCTCTCACCCCAGGCTGCGGTCCATCCCTACATCTTTCCCGGGCTTGGACATCTCCCAGGATCACGAGCTGGTGCATCCCCAACGGGACCCCCACCTCAGTGACTCTGGCTGGACATGTGCTCCCTGGCACAGGGCAGCAGTCCTCCCTCCTGCTCCCCATCCTCCCCACCGGAACACCTGTCTGGCTCCTCACATTTGCTCCTCACCTCCTTCAGGTCACCTTCCACCTACGTGTCCTTAGACTTGGGGCTTTGCAGGAGCGGCGGAGCCTGCTGCTTATTTCTGTGCATCCACCTGCTCAGACGTGGGCTCTGGGAAAGGCCTGGGAGAGGGAACTAAAAGCCGTTAGCAAAGCCCATAAACACTCACAGCAGCCAGGTGCAGAAGGAGTTAAGCTATTCAGCATATTCATTTGGGGAGGGCTTAAGCAGAAATAGGAAAATACCTTAAGTACCAAACTGTCAGACAATGAATGGGTCTGGAATAATGCGAAAATTACTGCCAACTGTCTGAGAGACTGGGTGGTTTTTTGTTGTTATTAGTGGTAAGTTTTTCCTCCACAGAGCAGGATACTAAGTGGATATTATTTCTGGGAACTTAAACGACTGGTTAAAGCAGGTCTGAGCAGAGACAGCAGTTGGACCTGTCCACACACACCTGCCTGTCGAGGGGCTGCATGGAATCCAACACTCAGCCTGACTCTGAGGCTGTCTCTGGGGGGACTTGGGGAACCAGGTCCTGAGCTGTGTCCTGAGGCAGGCGGCAGGCACGCAGATGTCATCTCTGCGCACAGGTGGCCATTCATGTCCTGTGGACAAGTCTTGCTCAGATGATGGGCTCTGACCCCTTCTCTTTTCAGTGGCTGAGTGATCTAACCTGCTGGACACAGACGGACAGCATCGTCCTGTCGGAAGGAACTACAATGGGAATGAAGGCATAGCGGGCGGACTACAAGACATACCAGGGCCTGGACTGGAGAAGGGGGCAGGGGGCTTCCACTGATTCCAAGTTCTCTCTTCTCATCAAATTTCCTTTTCCTTATTCCATTCCCCAATTTCACCTCTCCCTCTTGAATTTAGCATCACCTCTAAGAGACTGTGCTGCTCTTTTAAAATGAAAGACTTTTATTCCTGCCTCTGCTACTACACAGCAAAAAAAGAAGCAAAGCAGAAAAAATAGTTATCATCACCAGAGCATTGGCCACTTTGGAAAAATAAATTTCTTTCTTCTGGCTGAAGGAAAAGTGACAAGACACACTATTGAAAGGCTTCCTGGAGGTGCTGGGCAGGGTGGGCCACCTCTCCGGGATTAGCTCAGTCCCCTCTGATCTCATCCAAGTCCGTCATTTGTCCTGGATGGGGTAAGGACACGATGTTGTCCCAGGCAGGGTGGCCGAAGCAGTCTTCTAGTCCACAGCCCCTGACTGGATGACAGGTGAAGAAGGCATTTCTTTTAATACTGGGAGTCTGGACAGCTCTGCAGGACCCACACCTCCAAGTCCCCAAGCCGCAGAGGATTAGCCAGTGTCCCTCCCCGGCCTGTCCTGCTGACACGGGGGCTGGACCAAGTTCTGCAGTGATGGTCCCTGTCAGTGGTCTCGTCCTAACCACACTTAAATAACCGCTGTACTCAACAAACAAAAGGTTCCCCAAATAGAAACTTATTTAAAGCATAGATGTGTGCAGATAACCATGGCCAATAATCATTGGTGCTTGCATTCTTGGTTTCCTTTGAAAATCTAATTCTTTTTTTTTTAATTTGCCACACTGAGAGTCCCAATAAAGAATAAATACAAATTGTAAATTTATAAAGAAAATGTGCAAATGGGCGTAAGCAAAATAGAAGCATGTCCTTTAGGACAGTAACCCCTGGTTCAGTGTTTTTCAAGCATGCTGGGTCACCATCAATAGCAAGAAACACTTCGTGGCCTACTTCAGTGGACGCACACATACGCACACAGATAGTTGAGATAAAGCTTACCTTTACCGTGAAATTTTTTATTCTATTCTGTTTTATTAAAAAAATGCTGCTCACATCCTGTCAGATTGTTATCATGATTCTATAATGAATGCCAGCGCGCAGCTTGCTTTTCAAAGACTGAATTAGTTGACAGAAGATACACATGTAATGTTTTGAACTCACACATGCACACACGTAACACACACACCCACACATACACTTCAACCCACTTATCTATAAAGCCCATGACCACTGGCCCAGCATGACTCTCCTGCACATGTGGGCAAACAGGATGCTTTTATTCTCCCTAGTTAATTTTACTTTTCTCTCAGCTCTATGTATTTTTTAAGAGGTGTGTTAGCCGTTGTAACTGAATTAGACCCAGTGTGTTCACTCGGCACCAACAGGCACAACCTCCTCGGCTCTAAGCAGCGTTAGTTCGCCGGCACTCGCATTCCACCCTGTGGGATCGTGCTGCAAGGACAAGTCAGCCACTGGCTCAGGTTGGGAAGGAAATAAAGGTGAGGAAGAGGTTTCCCACACATTATCAAAATACGAGCGTAAGAATCTGATTTTCAAAAACTACAAAGCAATAAGGAAATGCCGTTCCAGCCTATCAGAGCTGGCTCTTTGTTCACACTAGTTCCTGCCCCAGTCCACAGAGGCCGCAGGCCACGAAGTCCGCCCAGCGATGAACGCGGGAGGCATGGGGACAGCGTGGACAGGACAGGGTGGGGAGGAGAGGCGGGGGGACAGGGAGCACCTTGGTGGCAGCACCAGCTGCTCCCCACCCTGCTGTGACCTTGGTCCCTTTCCTGTTTGGCCCAGTCTGCACGTGCCTGGGCCAAGGGCCCTGCAGGAGGCGGAGGCAGATGCAGGAGGCCGGCGCAGCCGAGGGGGGCAGGGGCTTCCTCCGCCCCGGCGGCGTTCCCCCAGCTTCAGGCGCGGCCTGCAGGAGGCGCTCCTTGGGGCGTGGCACAGGGCACCGGCGTTTTCACAAGACGCCTGTGAATCCATCTTGTTTTTAAAACCATGTTTATTTATAAGTTTAACAAAATAGACCATTTTTAAAAATAAATAAATGAGCCTTCGTTACCTGTGAAAAGGCAACGAACTCACCAACGCCAAGAGCTTCCCTTTGGAGCTTTCCAGCAGGGGTGGTCGACGGGCGCCAACATTTATTCAACAGTTACTGAGCACCTGCTGTGTACCAGGCACCAATTCAGATAGGGGCTGGGGCCCAGCTGTGGGCAAAAGTCCACAGAAGATGCACAATCCGCTAGGGAGACAGACGTGAGCCCGGTAATCGCAAACGTACTAATGCCAGGCGTTCGAGGACCATTGCCCAGTAGGCTTGGCGTGAGGGTGTCCCTTGACTGAGACCTGGGGGAGGATGTCCCCAACCCTTCCCTAGGAGGGGCTGGTGACTGATTCCACCATGATGGGAGCAATGACGCCCCCACTGCCCAAGGGGCGGCGTGCTGGCCCTGGTCAGGGCAGGTGTGTGGACAAAGGTCTACACAACTTACAACCCTGCACCCTTGGCCACAGCCTCTCCCCCGTGGAGGCCTAACAGGACACCCACAACAGGACATCAAAATGTTGAATCAAGAGAATAAAGTAGTATTTTCTCTCCAGAGGCAATACAGCAAGTGCCAACAAGTGGGGGCTCTGCCACTCATGCTGTGTGACCTTCGGCAAGTGTCTTAGCTTCTCTGTGCCTTGATGTCCTCATCTTTAAAAATGTGGATTTAAAAACCCTATCTTGTAAGATAGGTGAGAGAATTAAATGAGTTCATGTATGTAAAGTGCTTTGAATAGGACCTTCTAATAAAGGTGACACACTGCTGTTCTGTTTCACAACAGAACCCATATAAATTAGGTGAGCCAAGGACTCCGACCCTTACAGAAAATGAGACACACAGGACAGATGAGCTAACCTACTTGTGGAGACTCTTATCTTGACATTCAGCCATCAGGTTTTAACAGGGACCAGGCTGAGCAGTGGGGCCAAGCAACCCAAGGCCACTAACCCCAGGCCAGTAGCCAGCTGCCGAGCTGTGAGGGGCAGACATCCTGCCAGCTCCCTGGTTCTCGACCCTTCCTTGCCCACACCCAGCACCCTGCAGTCCACTGTGACCCCAGCCACTGACACGTGGACATTGCCCTACATTCCTCCTGCTCTGCTCTTGCTTTCTCCAAAACCATCTCCGTTTTGTGGCGAAGGAGGAAATAGCATGAGTGGCCCGTGGTAGGGAGGAGTGAGGGACCAGGAGGGAACAACATCTCCATGTCCTCACCTCTTTCCTTCCAAACCTATGTTGTCAATGCTTATGGCTAGATTTTAAGTTGATGTGCAGAAGTGACAATTATCAGTTAAAAGGGAGACTAGAGCATGAAAGTAGAGAGTTCCAGCCAAAGCAGGCATCACGTGGAGTGTTCAGCTTTCTCTCTCAAAGCAGCTTTCCTTTGGCTGTTGGCCCAGGAAGTTATTTATAATCCAATAAAAATTAAAAGGACTTGTGGGGAGGATTTACTTACAGAATGGCTTGGCTCTTGCATTCAATTCGTTGCTAATGTTAATTCCTGTTCATTCTAAAAATTCTGAATATCGAGCCTTTCCCTCTGCAGAGAACTGAGCAAGTTACAGCTGAGACGGCGCCTTGCGTTGGGTTCAGCACTGTGCATCCCAGGCCTGGCACAGCGTCCAGCACGTGGAGGGAACCAGCGAACACTGACTGGGTGATAATGACATAAAAAGTAGGAAGAAAGCTAGACAGTGTGACTGTCACCACAGGGAAGGTGCGTCGTGCTTCTGTATGAACAGAATGCACCAAACTCGTGGGTTTCCAATGGGAGGAAAACTTGGTAGACGATGAGAGGCTCCCGAGGGCCATGGACCTGGGGTTTGTGGGTGGCCCTTACGTCAAACACGCCACCCAGCTGCTCCTTCAGCTGCATGTATTTTCGTGTTCCTTTGTTCATTCATTCATTCATTCATACTATACTTTATATCTGAAAGGACTTAAATACCTCGCAAACACATATAAAACAAGACTAAAAAGTGTATATAATTGAGAACTAGAATGTGCCAGAAACTTGAGCCTCCAGGAAGCCGCTGCAGGACTATTTATAAGATGAAAACTGGGCAGCTGCTCCGCCTTTTCCACACCGTGGCGCATAGAAAATGCGAAGCTGCACCGCACACAGGGCGGCAGATGCAGCCGCTCCTGCTGCGGCTGTGGATGTGACCCACCCCTGGTGACACCGGGGCTGGCTCGAGAGACCGATACGCTGCCAGCACCGAGGCTATGGAGCAGTGTGTCCTCAACTAACCCCCATGATGGCACAAATATGAATTCCCTGCAGCTTGTAACCCTCAGCACGGAGTGCTGCAAACTGGGGGCTTAAACAACAGGAATTTATGCTCTCTCGGGCTGGAGGCCAGAAGTCCAGAATCCTGGTGTGGGCAGGGCTGTGTCCCTCCCAGGTTCCGGGGCAGGAGGCTTCCTGCCCTTCCAGCTTCGGGCAGCTGCAGGCGTCCTGGGTGTTCCTTGGCTTGTGACCGCACCGCTCCAACCTCTGCCTCCATCCTCACGTGGCCTTCGTCTTTGTCTTCTTCTCCGGTCACCAGTGTGCTGGGTCCAGGCCCACCCAACTTCACTCAATTACATCTGGCGCGACTCTGTTTCCACAGAGGTCACACGCGAAGGTGCTGGGGCTTGGGAGCTCAGCCTAGACGCGTTTCCCTGGTGACGCAATCCAACCCATAACACAGACCAGTGAAATGCGCAAAGGCAAAGCTGAGGAAACCAGCCCGCGAAGGCTCAAAGTAGCCTAGTTCATACAGGAGGCCTCTAACACGTGGCTCCATCGTCACGCACACCCCATGCTCCTGAGGCCTGGGCCACTGGGGCCGAGGCACAGCCTCCAGCCATCGTGTGGGCGGCCAGTGGAGGGAAGGCAGGAGAACATTCTTCAGGTTGGTCCAGAGATTCTGCTCTGGGTCTGTCCGACTCTGGGTCTGTCAGCAAACAGGCGCTTGAGCCCCAGACTTCTGTGCCAAGCAGCTGCAGACACAGCACTGTCCCTGGAACACGGGTGCTGTAGCATCAGAGTGGTACCTCCCAAATGACATGTAGGTCCCAGAAAAGGCAACAACTACAAAAACAGCAACACGATCCCTTTGTTGGATCATTCGTCTGAAATTTTAAAATCAGTCTCCCCATGGCATAGCCAACCTGCCTCACTGCCTTACTTTTAACCCGCCCACACACATATATAATTTGGGTTATATTGGCACAGTTTTTTCAGATGCAACATGAGTTGCATCTATTTGATATTAGCACAGCTGCCTTGCATACTCTGCTTCTTGGGAGCAAACAGTCAGTTCTTAGGCTCTGGGGTCCTCCTCAGGGACTGTGCTGCCCTGCTCAAAGATGCTCGAAGGGAAGCTTCCCCAGTGCTGCTGAATGAGGAGGAGCAACTCACCAGAGTTGTAGTAGTATAACTTACCAGGTAGTAGTAACTCACCAGAGGTATGTCTGAAAACCCCAGCCCATCGGTGCCAAGCATCAGGCTCTGTGGCTGACTCAGTGTGTTCAGATGTCCACATTGCAAAGGTTTCCTAGAACTTTCCATCTTATTTCTTCTGCCCTAGAAATCTAGTTAATTTTTTTGCCACATTTTTCCCAAGACAGAGATATATTTTTGAACTGTTGGTCAAAACTATGATGTATGTGTGGATTTGTGTCCACTTTGCTTTAATCATGCAGAGCAGCTTTTATGACATTGTAGCAAAAAACAGAGTGGTATTTGGCAATAGTAGGGACTAACACCTGCTGGTTATTAATATTGTCCTAAGTCCTTTCCATCACACTCTTATTCTTGCCCATCATTTTCTCCCGTCTTCAGCTTTTTAATATGTTTACTTGGACATGAGTTTGCCATTCCCTCTAGTCTAAATATCCCGATGGCTATGGTGGCTCATATATTTTCAGAGTCCATATTGCAGTAGTGACTTGCTCTCGATTCTACTTAAAGCCTGAGGACCATGGAGGTACTTGGGGGAAAACAGAGAAGAAAATGGTTTCCTAGCACATACGGGGCCCTTGCAGGGGCAGCCTGTTGGTGAGAAGTTGTAGAGAGAGCTACAATTTAAAAACTCTCCTATTTTGTCCTAAGTCTGCAGCAAAAGGCTCAGCGGGCCTTGTCTTCAGTGAGAAAACTTCCACCACTCTTGTAAAATTCCAATAGTATTAGATGTACCTCCCCCAAAAGACTGAAATATATTTCCATTTTAAAGAAAATGTATTCCTTGAAACATCCGATTGCTGCGATCGGAGGGTGAGCTCCAGCTGTTACCATCAATTCTAAGCCCCTCTTTTCCTCCGAGTTGGTGGATGCATTTTGTGTAATTATCCTGCTTGTTTTTCTGTTTTAACGATTTCCCGGTAGCTCCTTGGGTATTTTTTCTTGGTTAATTGCTTGCCTGGCATCTCTCTTCTCCACAGCGCCAGGGGGTGGCGTGCTCCCAGAGGATGTGCTGCAGCCACCCTCCAGGCCCGAGTGGGGAGGTGTTCCTCAGGACAGGAGGCAGGGCCTCGCCCGCTGATGTCCATCTTGGCTTCTGCCTCTGAACAGGATGGCACATCCTCGGTGGCTGGCTTTGCCCATACCCTCCCTCGGGCCAGTGCTTGCCCATCTGCACCAGGACATGCGCTTGCCACCACCCTCTGGCTGGGATACTACAGCCACACTGACCTGAAATGAACCCCGTGTGGAGGCAACGAAAATAAACACGCGGGAAAGCGTCAGGCAGCTCCGCGCCTTCTTACGCAATGAAATCAGCTATCTCTGGAGCTTCTCGTCAGTCCAAATTACAGATTTGCGGGTGTGCTCCTCGGGCTCTGCGCCAGCTTCTGCCTCGCTCCCTCCACCCTCCGCTGCGGTGAGCTGCCTCTGGGTGGTGAGCAGGTGCAGTGGGGGCGAGGTCCCTGCTCCCTCCCGCAGTTGGGACTGACCAACCTGCAGCGCCAGCCTGCCACGTCCAGCAAAGGCCAGCAGCCGGCTGGTTCAGGCTGGCAGAGGAAATAAGCATTTTCTCACAGGGCCTTACCATGGGCCTGAACAAGAGGCTGCAAATTTGATGGCGTCCTCTGGCTGGTGTTTGGAGCAGGATGTGCAACCTAGACAGCTGTGCAGTCCTGACAGAAGGGTTGAAACTTGGTCTTGCATTTAAGTAAAGCCCCCCTGAAAAGCAGGGTTGAACTGTGTCCCCCAAAAGTTATGCTGAAGTCCTGACATTCAATACCTCAGCATGTGTGGCCTTATTTGGAAACAGGGTGGTTGCAGACATAATTAGGGAAGCTGAGATGAGGCCGTAATGGGGCGGGGGGACACGTAGACACGGACCGACACAGGATCGCAGTGTGCAGGTGAAAGCAGAGAGCGGGGCCGTGGTTCTGCACACACAGCAGCACGAAGACGGCCACAAGTCACCGGCGCTGGGGAGAGGCTGGAGTGGCCACAGAGGGCCCTGCCTGGCCAACGCCCTGGTGTTGGCTTTGGGGCTTCCAAAGCTGTGAGGGACACATTTTTGTTGCTTTAAGCTGTGTGGCTCTGTGGGCAGCCCAGGAAACAGACACAGCACGGGCTAAGCAAACATAATAAGACGACAAATGTCTTCGTCCGTTTGGGGACAGTACACTTGTCATTCGCTCCTCCACAACCACACTCCTCCCTCGCCCAGACCCCTTTACCAGCCTGCGTGGAGCCCTGGAGCCCGCCCTGCCGCTCGCCCGGGTGAGCTCGTGCCACCTGTCCCAGGTGCGCTGTGGCCTCCCGTGTCCGTGAGCAGATTCTCTCACCGTCCTTCACCGGCACTGCTGACGCCCCGCACCTTGGCCTGCAGCCCGCCTTCCCTGGGGCCTTTCCCAGGGTGGAGCTGTGTCCTGGCCCTGGCCTCACACCCCGGACGGTGTCCCCTCACGCGGCGCCCCCAGGCCGCCTCTCTGCTCACCTTGGTCCCCCAGCCTGGAGGAACGTTCTTCCCGACTCCTCTGCCCCGCAAGCTCCTTCCACCCTCCCAGCTCGGCTGAGGTGCCGCTTCTGCGGGAAGATTGCTTCAGTCTCCCAAGTCAGAATGTCCCAAGCCTCTGCGCTTGACATTAGAACCTTCTGGAGGGAAAGTAGCACCTGTGAGGAAGCTGGGTGCTGGTGGAGCGCCGCGCACATCTCGCGCAGAGGCCGGGAGTGGCTCCCCCGCGGCCCTTGCTGGCGGCGCGGCTGCGGCGGGGCCTGTGGGAGCTACGAGGGGCCGGTGCTGTGTCTTCCTCGTCTTTTCTCCCACCTTCAACATGGAAGTGACACCCCCGACCTTGACTTCTTGAGCCGCCACCTCGTGCCCATCCTGACCGCGGCACGACACTGCGGAGGCGGCGACCCCGCGCACCACCCAGGGCCCAGGACTCTCCGCAGAAAACGCCCGCGCCTCTGGTCGCCGCGTCACTGCGCAACAAGCCAATCCCTCAGAATTATTTTCCTTTTATTCTCAAAGGCTGTCTAAACGCCCAGGCTGGCGCGCAGGCCTCGCCGCTGCTTTGCGAGCGGCGGGAAAACAACGCCAGCGACGCGGGCCTGGAGCGCGCGAGCTCTTTTAGTGCCCTGTGGGGGAGCAGCGCCGGCCGCCCCGCGCGCCGTGCCGCATCCTCGCGCACAAGCTACCTCACGAAACGCAGAGGAGCTGACAAAAGTTACCACAGAAGACACACAACAGGAGGTGAAGGAAAGGAAACGCTCGCCACTTCCCAAAGCTGGCTGGGGAGAAGCGTAAAGGGCGCATCGCACCGGGCCGGGGGAGCGGCAGGGGTGCACCCAGGTTATTTCTGCGTGTGGATCCGGGCTGCTGCTCTGGGACCTCAGTGTGGGCTCCAAGACGGGGCAGGAAGGGCGGGGCTGCGGCACCAGAGGCGCAGCCCAGGCTGGGGGTGCTGCGGGGTCTCAGGCCGGGCCGGAGTGCTGGGGGGCCTGGGCTGCAGTCCCAGCCCGGCACCACCGCGCGGGCAGGCGTGTGGCCCTCGAGTCCGCCACGCACCCGCTCTCAGCCGTCCCAGTCCCTGGCTTCTGCGGCTGCCCGAAGGCTCCTCCCTCCTTCCGCCGTGCGTCGTCTCCACTTCTCCGCGTCTCCCCTCATCAGAGTCTGCTTTTCCTCACTGGCTCACAGGTCACCAGCCATGGCCTCTTCCCAGCCCCGCAGCCAAACCTTTCTTCCAGCTGTCCCAGTGTCTGGGCCTCTGGCAGGGAAGCCCCTGAGCAGAGGGCCTGGGTGGCACCTGCTGGGAAACGTGCCGCGATGGGTTGTCTCTGGGTGGAGGCCATTGATGACATTGACGACAATGTCTGCACAAGTGCCGGGTCCCGTGTGGCAGGGAGCGGGAGACTGCTCCTGGAGGAGGCAGGTGACCAGTTTTCTGAGCCTGGGCCTGTCAGGCCCCTTGTGACTTTAGTAAACCAAGCATATTTGAATTTAGTCAACTCAATAAATAAACTGGGGGATTATTCACATTAGCGCCTTGTTTCTTTTTTTTTATTTCCGCATATGATGGGGATACAGATTTTAAGGTTTCAATAAATGCCCTTTCCCCCCTCCCCCCACAAATCTGAGTCTCCAGCATGACCATCCCCCAGACGGTGCACTTCTCACTCATTATATATGTATCTACCCATCCCCCTCTCCCCCCTGCCCAATACCCTATTACTGTAGTACCTATGTGTCCACTTAGGTGCTGCTCATTTAATACCAGTTTGCTGGTGAATATATGTGGTTCTTGTTTTTCCATTCTTGGGATACTTCACTTAGTAGTATGGGTTCCAGCTCTAACCAGGAAAATATTAGATGTGCTATATCACCATTGTTTCTTAGAGCTGAATAGCACTCCATGGTATACATATACCACATTTTATTAATCCATTCTTGGTTAGCGCCTTGTTTTTAAATGGCTGCCTCACGCATTTGACGGAGTGGAATTAAACCACCTGAAGGTGCAACTTCCCCAGCAAAACACCACGCTGAGAGGGAGGCTGGAGGCGGGAGGGGTTTCACGCAGCCCATCCTGTTCACCTAACATCCAAACAGGTGACAAACGCGGGTGGGGGGGGCGGGGACTTCGTTCCATCACTGCTGTTCTCCAGAAATCTGGCCAAGTCTCCAAAATCTGTCAGACACTCAACAGAGGTTGGCTGAGTTAATTAACTAGTTAATTATTAACATAGTGCATTACAAGGACAGAAGGAGGGATGGCATAAATTCGCGGATGCTCCCTGACCTGCTATTCACATGGTGGAGGGCAAACTCTCACATATAAAACTATGGAGCCACTTCCAAATAAATTATGGTGTGGGCATTCTACCATTCCTATTTACATGTGAGAACACAAAGAAAGAAAATGACATATATTAATAACAGAGAAAGACTTGAGATCTAGAGACGCTCTGTAAATGCTTTTTCAGTCAGTGGATCATCTTGGAGGACTAATTTCAAATAATTGTACACACAGTTCCCACTTCACCTGGCAACTAAAAGAGATTTTTCTCTATTCACGCAATGAACTTTACATGAACTTTCCACATATTAGTTGTTGAGTAAGATACACTTGTGTGTTTTCCACATCTGTGAGGTTTCTCAGAGGACCTTCATCCTTAGGTTTTTAAAAATACTCTATTTTGTGTGTTGACTTCCAGCATCCTGGATCCTCAGGCTGTGCTCACGCAGACACAGACACTTAGGGAAAGAAAATCTATCTCGTGAATAAAAATGGAGCTAGGCTTCCACAAATAACCCGATTTTGAGAAAGCCCAGAAAAGAGAGAAACAGAGTCAGAGGCTGAGAGACAGAAATAAAAGAATGGAGATTGTCCTCAAACATCTCAACCTCCCATTCACATCTGCACTTTTGGCAGATTTTACAGTTCCCATGCATAACTAAGTTCATAATACTCAAGACTTTTTCAGCTAAATAAATTAGTGACACGTGACATCTAATTAAAGGGCAATTTATACATTTGCAGTTTTTCACATTATATTCAAACAATGATCAGTCCACAGGATAAGTTGTAGACTGCAGTTTGTAGTGAGGTTCCCCCATTTGGGGGGTAAGTGACTAGTTGTACTCATCTGCTGTTAATACAGGTGCCAGCCGTGGCGTCATGCAAATGTGCTGCCCAGCTAGCGGGAAGAAGTTGCGGGAAGTCACTGACAAAGACAAGCAACTGTGAACGTGCTTTATTTTGAGCATAAAAGACCCTCAACTTTTGATACTACTGTGTACATTCATCCTGAAATCTACTGTGCAGGCTTTTCTAGGAAAGGTTCAGAAAACAGTCATACCTGAGCATGTTCCGTAACTAGAGTGCTTTGGTGGATGTCAAAGGCAGGTACAGGCGACAGTGAGCAGCTGCCTATTCTTCTCAAAATAGTAAAAGAATATGTTTGTTTTCATTTTCTCCACAGGAAGCCTTTTTCTTCTCTTAAGGAGCTATACTAATCTATTTTTTCTTCTGTGGACACTTTTCATAATAAAAACTATCATTCATTACACTGTGCTAGGTGCTAAATGCTATACAGGCATTACCTAGCACATTTTCCATTTTCGAGGAAAACACTAGTATTAGGTCATTAAATATGAAATGTCGGATTTCCAATCAAAAGTATAGTTTATTATATCTCAAACAAGAAGCAGTACAATTAATCAAAGTATGAGCCTAAATAATTGACACAGTTTTGCCATCTTAACAGTAGCTTGTTTATGCCAGCAGCGAAGAAGCCTGGAGAGCAGTGGTGACGAAATAGCAAAAGGTGTTTTCCACAGCTTATTGAGAATTGAGTATTTTTACTTGAAATAAGTGGTCCAAAGCCTGGGAGAAGTGGTAGTCAGTTGGTGCAAGGTCTGGTGAATACAGTGGATGACAGAGAGTTTCCAAGTCCAGCCTCTGTGGTTTGAGCGGCGTTACTTGTGTGGCATGCGGTCGGGTGCTGTCTTGCAAGAGGACTGGCCTGTCTGTGTTGACCAATCTCAGCTGTTTAATCGCTAGTATCCTCATCATTTCATCCACTTGGTTGCAGTAGAATCCACTGTGACTGACTGACCAGGTTTCATGAAGCTGTAGTGGATAATACCAGTGCTGGACCACCAGACACATTAGCTTTTTTTGATGAATATTCAGTTTGGGACTATATTTTGGCACTTCGTCTGTATCCAGTCATTGGGCCAAACCCTTGCAATTGTCAAAAAGAATCCATTTTTCATCACACATAACAATACAGTGTAGAAATGGTTCACCTTTATGTCACAACAGCAAAGAAAGGCAAGCTTTAAGACGATTTCTCTTCTGACACTTGTTTAATTCATGTTGTACCCATCTATTCAGCCAATTTGTTTACCTTGCCTATTTGTTTCAAATGGTCCAATATTGTTGGAATAGTAACATCAAACCTCATTGCTAATTTACTCTTGGGTTGAGATGGATTCGTTTCCACTATAGCTTTTAGCTCATCATTATCCACCTTGGTTTCAGGTCACCCACGTGGCTCATTTTCCAGATTAAAACCACCAGAACAGAACTGCTCAAACCATCTAAGTATTGTGTGTTCATTAACCACGTCCTTCCCAAACACTTCACTGATATTTCAAGCTGTCTGAGCTGCATTGGTTTCATGATGGAACTCATATTGGAAAATAACACAAATTTTTTACTTATCCATGGTTTCACAAAAATTGCTCCAAAAAATTTGAAAGATAATCAAAAGCCAAAATGTGAGTTTGCAAGACTGAGGATATACCTTCACAATAAACATAAAACAAGAAGTATCAGCGTGAAATGTCAGAGATATCAACTATTAAACTTAGTACTTAAGGAAATCAGACATTTCATACTTAATAATCCAATATTATCCCCATTTTACAGATGATAACAATAGAGCTTAGTAAAAAACACACGGAAAAGAAAACTTCAGGATCATAACATAATCCATCTCTTTAGTCAGAATATAGTCATCGCCATTTCTTCATTTTTTTTTCTAGGTAACTCTTCCTAAAATCTGGAGGTGTTTTCCCCTGCTGTAGAAGAGGAAAGGCTGGTAGCCCTCCTGTCCGGATGGGTTTAACTTGCTTGTGTTGTGATGTTGGAAACCTCAGCTCAATGTTCAGAGCTCTGGAAGTTCCAGGATGTCAAACCCACACCCTGTGACCAGAAAAGGCGTCTGAAGTCACTTGAGGTGCATCAGCACCAGGGACTTTTCGTGCTTCCTAAATCTCCTGTCCAGCTTTCTAAAGATGCCTTTCCAAGATTTGGAAATGATGCCTGCACTGCCGTGACCTGCCAGTTCTGCACTTGCCAAAGGGCCCTGTAAACCCAGCCCAGAGCAAATCTTGAAAAGCAAGAATTTAGTGAAAGCTCGCTTGCTTTAAAATGTAAGCGATTATCCTAAGTCAGAGCTTATTTTTACCAGTGCGAGCTTAGGATCTTCCTTTCACAAATCAGATATAATTTTTCTTTTTTAGAGACAGAGTCTCTGCTCTGCTGCCCAGCACCACCACACCCTGCTAATATATTTTTTAGATTTTTTGTTAGAGGCTGGACATGGTGGCTCACACCTATAATCCTAAGACTCTGGGAGCCAGAAGGCAGGAGGATCGTTTGAGCTCAGGAGTTCAGACCAGCCTGAGCAAGAGCAAGACCTCATCTCTACTAAAAATAGAAAAAAATAAGCCAGAAAATTAAATATATATATATATATATATATATATATATAAAATAGCCAGGCATGGTGGCACATGCCTATAGTCCCAGCTACTTGGGAGGCTGAGGCAGGAGGATCGCTTGGGCCCAGGAGTTTGAGGTTGCTGTGAGCTAGGCTGACACCATGGCACTCTAGCCTGGGCAACAGAGTGAGACTCTGTGTCCAAAAAAAAATTTTTTTTGTTAGAGACAAGGTCTCCCTATGTTGCTCAGGCTGGTCTCTAACTCCTGCCTCAGCCTCCCAAAGGGCTGGTATTATAGGCATGAGCCACCAAGCTTGATTTAATTTTAAAATAATTCCTTAATAAAATATTTAGCATATCATTTTCCTTAGTGAGTTAGAATCCCACACTTTTTGTCTGCTCTTAAATCTCAAATGGCAGGCTGCTTCCTGATGTAAGGGCAGCTTTATTATACTGTACCATTGTGCATAGGAACAAAGTACTTTTCCTCTAATGAAAACTTTCATCAATAACCCTGAAGCCCCCAAGAGTTCATCAGCTAAAACTGCCTTTACCCTGCTAACTGGTCAACCATGTTAGTTGTGCAAAGAAATAGTCCCAAGTAACATCTTGAAGGCAACAAGTGTGCATCATGAGTTAGTCTTCAAACACTATTCTGCCTGTGTTGTGTGTATTTGTAGCTTGGTCCTTCTCTTGATCCTTCTCTTCTGGAATGACCAGAACGTTCGGTTGCTTTCTGTAGTTTGCCGAGAATGACTCCACCATCCCACGGCTTCCATGGCTGAGATCAGACCCCAAACCCAAGGGGCAGACCCTCAGGGAGGCAACCCCAGGCAGGGACCTTCATGCTCATATCACCAGAAGAGATTCTGCAATTCAGGAAGTCACACATTCCAAATTTGTCTTAATGGAGTGTCATCAGAAACAGTGAGAAAACCAGGAAAACCATTGGAAAACCAGGGATCCTCAGAGTCCTTCATCATAACCTGTGTGCCGTCTGTCCACCAATCTTATACGTGATCTTCTCTAGCAGCTTTTGTTCTTCCAGTGTACTCTTCGCAGGAGAGACGTCTACAGGAAGATGCTACTGACACCCACGGGGCTTAGAAAATGAGGTGTAAGAAAATAAATCACCAGTCCAGCTTGGCCTGAAATAAGCTGCTGGGATTAAAGTTTGAGCAAAATAAGAAAGAGGAAGGAGAGGAGAAGGCAGGTAGGGGCAGGAAGAGGGGAAGGGGAGGAGGAGGAAGAGCCTCCTGGTGGGTTGAGTAAAAGCACTTAAGACAGGCTTCTAGTTCTACATCTGTTCCTACCTCTGTGACCTTGGGTAGGTCCCAGCCTCAACAGGCCAAGCTCTAAAATTCCATGATTTGAACTTCTAAATAACATGAAGCAGTTCTAAAAGTGCTTGTAACTCTAAAGTGCTTCCCTTTATAATATCATAAAAGGCTTTTCTCACATACAATGCATCATTATTACAAACTCACATCACCCCAGCTTGACTGATGCATTTCTTTACTCGGGTAGGTTTGAGTTGGCCGGTGGTTTGAGTGCCATGGACACCATCTGGATTTGCTGACATAAACCATGCTTTAGGTATCTGCGGTAATTTAACAAGTTTGTGGTTTAGGGAAAACATTCCTGTCAATTTAGCCACTTTCCTGGCTCACGAGTCATCCTCCGGCCCACGGTCTGATGGCGATAATGACTGCGTTGCCTCCAGACCTGAGGAAGAGAGAGCACGAAGTTAAGCAATCTGTCCCAAGCAAGAGGTAAAGGGAAGAGTGGAATTAAGCCATGTTCCTCGGGCCCTGACCTGTGTTTGGACATAACACTTGCTTCTCGGAGTAGATCATTTTCATCAGATCAGCTTCAAACACCTTAGAAAGGATAAAATCTCACTTAGCCCCAGAAAGCTTCCAGTCTTGGAAATGAAAGTGAAAATCTGAAAGTGATGGTCTGCTGGACAAATCAGAACTCAAAGAGCCCAAAAGCCACCTGAAGTGTGACATCCCCTAGTTGGTGATACCTAGAAAATGGCTTGGGAACCAGAAGCCACACAGTAATTTAACTGGAAATTTGGTATCTCGTCTCTCTCCCATTCACTTGTCTTTTGTTGTAAATAATGTAGTGTCTCATTTGCTCTAATTTTCTTTCTTTATATCTTTGTACTTGAACCTCCCCACCCATTCATGTCCCTTACCAGTTGGAAGTTCTTTAAAAGAAACTTCTCTTTGGCATTTTGTCCATAGGTTCTTTTCTTTCCTTTTCTTGTTTTTAAGGAAAAGTTTTGGATCCAAATAAGAGTTAAACTTTTCTCAAAAAAAAAAATTACACCTAAATATGTTTGTATACAAACTAAATTTTTAAAATACTACTCTTGTTATACAAAGAACATCTTTCTGAACAAATAACATTATTAGTAGTATTAAGTGGAAACACCTTATGGTATAAATACAAAACTCTTTCAAATCCTTTTTGGAAAAAAATCATGAAAGTCTTAAATTAGCAAGTGAAAACATCGCGTCCAGTGATATTGTTTCCTAAATATGCCTGAAATCTGTCATAATCTGTTTTCCTAGAACAATAAAGAAGTGGTTCCAAGACTTACATCACTATCATTTTGCAGACAAAGGTTATCTGTGCATTATATTCAATATAGAATTTTCAAATTTTGAAACATTTTATTATTACAGTAATGGCTATTGCTGTTTCTAACAGACACCCTGTCAGAAGGTTTAAAAAATGTATGCTTCGGTTCATGCAAAAAAAAACAAAGGTCAAAACTTTTAAAATGTCACTTCTTCTGCGTTTTGCATAGAAATACATTGGATCAGTGGGAGGGCTTCTTGCCCACAGAAGCGGGCTGTAAGGAAAGAATGTTACCCCGCTGCGGAGCTTCCACTTCCCCGCAGCTGCGAGCTGAGCAGAAAGGCTCTGCGGGAGCCTATTGTTGCCCCAGCTGGGTAATAGTTTTCTTATTTTACAGTCAGCAACCAAGGGGGGTTGGGGTGTCGCTGTAAAGTGCCTGAAAAAAATATATAACTCCTGCAAATAGATCACTTTCTCCCTCCTCGATGAGAAACAGGAATCTATAAATTGCGTACTTCATCTGGACCTGCCTGTGTAATTAAATATCCCAAACAAAAGCAAAAGGCTGGGAGCTACAGAGTCAACACATTTCCTAACAAATCTGAACCTTAGGAAACACAGGGTGCTTTCAGGTCTGCATGCTTGGTGGCAGGATTGTTTCTGCCAACTAACATCAGCCAATTGCTCTTCCCGCTTACTTTGTTGGAAAGTAACCTGCCATATGTTGAAGGACTAAGACAGGAAACTAAAATTTTGATTTCGAGTGTTTTCTGCAAGGCAGAATCGCAGGCCTCCCCGTCCTCCTGAGCTTCCAAATCCAGCTTTTGTGAACTAGGCCAATCTGCGTAAGTTTGTGTAAATGCTGGTTAGGTTGTGGAATATCTTAACGCTGAAGTTTGAGCAGCGCCTGGACTGGACTTCAAGCTTGTTTTATTTTGAACTATGAATTGTCCATCATGGTTTTGTTACCAGGGAAACCCATTTTTAAAAGGTGAAAAGTCACTGACCTTTTACCATTTCCACTGCAGGAATTAATATTCTAGCAAGTTGGGAGGAAGGGGATGTCTCAAATGTAGGTGAGGCTGTTTTCCAAAGATGTCCCACAACTCGCTGATTTCTAGCCTTAAAGTCACAAGGGGACTAATCTTACACATTTCATAAAACCAAATCACCCTCAAATTGAATGTTTAAAAAATAATGAGACCATTTTGTGCAGAGACAAAAATGAAGTTGATATGGTAAGTGTAAGCAACTTCGATTTCTCCCAACAAGCAAAACATCATCTTTCTTATTTCTTAGGAAGCTGCCATTACTGAGTGTTGAGAGGTTCACTCTCATTGCCTGAATCTCTGGACATCCCAGAAATGGGGTTCTCTGTAGAGACTGGTGGTGAGCAGTCCCACAGTGAGCGGGCATGCCGTAAGCAGCCTGTGACTACGTGGACATTCCGAAGCCCAGGAGAAACTTGTTGTCAGATGGGGTTTCCTTTTCTAAGTATTAAATAAATGAGATCTGGTATTTTTTCTTTTGACCGGTCTGAGGAAAATTTAAGATTCACTCACTGTAGTTGGAAAGGAAGAGAAAGCACTTCGGGTCACTGAATGTAGACACGGCTCTGGGCACGGGTGGCAAGAACACAGTAACTGCTCAACAATCTCACACTGACTAAACCAGGCTGTAATGGCTGCTTCGGGAAGTGTCAGCGATGTGCTCATTTTGCCGAGTCTGACCCGTGAACCGGCAGCTATCTGCCCATTGAGATGCTCTTCGTCCTTCTGGGCGGCTCTTGCGATGGCGGCGAGGCGTGGGTCTACGAGAACGCCGACGTGGGAAGACAGCAGCGCAAAGGGGAAAGATAAGAGCAGGCGAGAATTTAGTGTTTTAACTCCTCGCTCTATGTATGCAGGAGAATAAAATCCCAGAAGTAGAGGGTAGTTGAGTCAGGTGAGGAAAGGAGGGGGCTGTGTATGTGTCAACAGCTGACGGTCCTGTAGCAGTTTGCCAGATGCACTGGCGCCCAGCGAGCCTCCTCACCGCCACCGCCCTGGGACGGCAGCGTGGATGGAAGCTAACGTATCTTTCCTCCATTAATCTTGGAACTCCGTTTGCTTCCTCTGTGCAGAACCGGTCTCCAGGGAAGGAGTGCAGAGCGGGCCTAGATGAAGACAGCCTGGCCCCTCGCTGGCAGCGGCATGCACCTTGAGGCGGCTCTGGAGCAAGGGGTGTCTCAGCTCCGACCTCGGTGCCCAGACGTGGACTCCGGAGAAAGGGGGCCTGGTCCGCGCCCAGCAGGGCTGGAGTGGAGTGAGTCTGAAGACGGCGGCACCTCCAGGTGCAGCACGTAGCATGTCGTTTTGTATTTTAAGTGGGTTTTGTTTTGTTTTGTTTTTGTCTATCTTCCTGATCAAATTACTTTTCCATGACCAGGGTGGGCTCATTCATTCATTTCGACTCCCAGCCCTATTCAGAAATGTCTGTTGAATGGATGGATGACCGCACGCATGAGCGAAATCACAGCATATTGTTACCTCCCCGGGAATGTGAAAGAAGAGGGAAAGGAATTCCAAGAGACCCCTTCACCCCACCCCACCCCCTTCATCCCACCCCGCCTGCTCTCTGGCTATTACTAGAGTGAAGACGCAAAGTCCAGGCAAAACAATTCTCAGTTCTGAAGAAATAATAAAAAATTGTGATAAAGGGAAACAAATAATTTTGAAGAAAATTGGTGTTCTATTTTATATAGGTTCCCTAAAATTAGTATCTGCATTTCAATGATCCTAGTACACCTATCAAGATAGTAGCCTTTTTTGGGTGACATTTATCCTTAATATGTTAACACCCTCAGAGACTATTTGGCAAACTAGAAACTCAGCTTGTCATCTTAGGGAAGCAAAGCATTTGGAGGGGGGCGGGTAGGTACACCAAGAAATGCTTCTGTGGCAGTTTCTTGTCGTGGAAATGGGAACAGGAATACCTACCGTCCCTAGCGCGCGGGGCCGCAGGAGAATGCCACATTGGCTATGCGAGCGGGTGCTTTGCACACATTGGCGTGAAAGGCAGGTGGAGTATTTGCCACCCAGGAAGAGGGGACACAGCTTCCCCCCAAGGCAGAGCCCCGGTGCCAAGGGGCTGCACTGGCCAACTTGCCTGGTTTTCCAGGACTTCCTGGCTGAGCCTCTAAGTCCCACGTCCAGAGACACTCACAGTCCATTGAGTCGTGTGGACAGTTGGACCCCTGTTCTGCATTTACTGTCTTTCCCCAAGCTCGGCACATTGAGCTGGGACCGTGCCCTTAAGAGGCTTTCCCTGAAAACAGGAGACTAAGGTCTGAAATCCCCAGGAAATGTTTGACTTCACCCCAACACATCTAATCAGTGCCCAAATCTGACATCTCGAGGCAACTAAATTAAATGTATACGCAGTAGCCCTTGGTACAGGCAAGACTCATGCTTTGATACTGGAGGGGCAGACTTTCACCCATAAAAACTTTATCTCATGGGGTAGGAATTAAAATACCTATAACAAAGTGTGTTATAAAGGGCAGAATATAAGACTACAGAAAGGGAAACAGACTACAAACAGATAAGTTTAGGCTAAAACTGTAACAGAGTGAGCTAGACAGCCTCCCATTATCATTCACACAAAGTACATCTCCAGTTACACAGTTTCACTGGTCTCTATTCATCCACAGAACACGCATGTATAACCACATGAATGTGCACATTTAGACCAAGTGGGAAGAGATTTTATAGATGTTCAAAGTAGAATCTGATTGGTAATACAGAGATCAAGATTATGTTAGAACATAGACAATTAAAAAGCAGTTAGTGTTAATTATAATTTTTTACTTGGTTAGAGGCAATGCAGTGTTGTTTTATTTTATTTTTACGATCGTAATGAAACCGTACCCATACATATTGTTAGAGAATGATAGGGATAGAACAATCTTGAGTGTCAACCTTATACCTATTGTCAATGTTAAAAAATGAGAAAGCAAATAAGAAATACTGGGTAGCAAATGAATTTTGCATCCTTTAGAGTTAATTTGAAATTAACTCTATAATAATAATAATAATTAATAATATTAAATATAATATTTAATAATAATTAAGATTGAATAATTATAACAATTAATAATTATAAATTATTAATAATAATAAAGATTGAAATTTTATAATAAAAGGCTACATATGCTATTTTAAGGGAAAAAAGGCATTCTTTGACAGAAAAATCTAGTAATTTTCTTGAGCTAAAAATGCTAAACTATCTTAGTCAAAACTAGAAGGACAAAGAAAGAACAGGGTAACAGATTCCAACTGTTTTATATTATTTGCTTTGTGTGAAGGGAAGAACAATAGAATAGAGCACTTTGGTTTCTGTGAGGAACATGAGAACAGTCACTAGCTGAATGGAAAAGTGTAGAAATGTCAAATTAACAGAGGAAAAATGGAAATAAATGTTAACTAAATCAAACTGTCCTAAATAAAGAAAAGGAAAAAAAGACGGAATAAAGTATAATGTACTTTAGTAAACATAAAGATAGAGGAATAAAATCAAGCATATCAGTTATTATACTAAATGTAAATCAGTTAAATTTTTCTTTTAAAATCAAATATCAGACAGTGTTTAAAAAAATCCAGTTATATGTTGTTTTAAAAAAAAAATCCTTCTAGTATAATTGAATTAAAACATCCCAAACAAATGAACATTGACCTTTGTGATTTGTAAATGTTAATGAGAGACTTCATATAGGCTCAATGGCCAATAAGTAATTAGAACTTTCTGAAATAAAATCCCATGTGCATTCCTAATTTAGATTGTAAGAGTCAACACAAGAGCCAATCTCAAGGACTACCTTGGGTTTCTTGGGAACCCTAGAAAGTCTCTGACATTAGTAGTGCCCCAAACAATCCAGCAGCCCATACTGTACGTGGGCCACTAGCTCGATCGAGGGTGGGGAATTGCTATGGAAACTCTCTAACCATTTACCTAGGGCCCCTGAAACTTGCAGAGTGATGCTGCTCACTTAAGAGAACTAGGACCATCACTAACCGCGTTCTTAAATAAGTGCAGTTTTTTTTCCTCAATAGACATTACCTTGCTTTATGCATAGTCATGTTTGTGAGAAGTTTTATGTAAATCAAATCCTATTTTCCAGTTCACTACTTACCATTTCAAATTTATTTCTTTCTTGATTGATTCTCAATTGACAGTGACTCTTACATTTTGTCTTTAAGATTTTCTTCCCTCAGCCTTTCTACTGAAGCATTAATGATCACTAAACAAGTGATTAACTGCATTTGGAGACAATTGCTTAAAGGAAACCTTCAGTGAATCCTTCTGTAAAGTATCCTTTTGTTAAGTGAAGGCTCCTCTGCAATATTAATAGCAACCCATAATTTATCTGTTTGCAGGGTGGAGTGGATATCTCTTTTTGTTCTGCAGCGTCTGTAGCCTCCTCTGCTAACTCTACCTTTGCTAGTGAAAGCTCCGAAATCACCCATTCCCGTCCACGTGCAGCATCCCATTCCTACCTCCGGGGATAGGGGATGCAGCCCCGGCCTGGTCCGGCACACCAGTGCCTTCTCCATGGCCCCAGTGGTTCTTTCTGTGATGGGCACTTCACTCAACCAGAGCCAAAAGGACCCAATGAGACTTTGTGACTTTGGGGAAAGAGAATCTTCTTCGCCGCTGGGGCTGAGACACAAGAGGGTATTCGTACACAGAAGCCAGCTTAGCAGAAATCAGAGGAGAGATCTGCCAATTCCTGAGGATATTGTTTGATACCTGAATTACTCATGCCTGAAACCAGTCCTACCCCCAACTGTTCAGCTTAGTGAGCTAATGAATTTGTTTTTGTGCTTAGGCTGGCTTAGGATGGGTTTTCTCTCTCTTGCAACCTCAAGCACTGAAAGTCTGATTTTTTGTTTTGGTTTGGAAATGACAATTTATCTTGCATTTTTAAAAGTGTATCTGAAAGTGCTTAGGAATGTCAGCGAAACATTTTTTATAGCAAACTATGCTCCCTCTGCAGAAAGTCTGCGTAACTCATATTTATCAACACTACTTCCTGTTTTAACAATGAAACAAGGAAAAAGTTCTTCCTCTCTTTTCTGTACTATGGAATCTAACACAAGAAAGTCTGTGTTTTTGTGGACTGAATTTTCTTAGGAGAATTGCCGGGTGCCTTACCGGGTAACCGCTGATGTCCCTTCAATCAAGCACAGTGCTAACACTTGAG
The DNA here is from genome assembly GCA_008750895.1 of Mirza zaza. Classification (NCBI taxonomy): domain Eukaryota; kingdom Metazoa; phylum Chordata; class Mammalia; order Primates; family Cheirogaleidae; genus Mirza; species Mirza zaza. The sequence continues at coordinate 27,233 of VSMD01134166.1, read as the reverse complement.
CATAGCGCAGCAGCTCCTCGGAGCTGGGTCTTGGACTTCCTTTCTCAATCTTCCCCAGAACTCTCCCATCCCCAGAGATGATACATCTGTGCCGTGCATTTTTTCTGCTGAAGGAGAAGAGTTTTCTAATGGCACAGTTCAGATTTCTAAAAAGTCAACTACTAGAGCATCCCTCAGTACTAAATCATGTGTCCAGTGGGTGGAAAACATTCGAAAGAATCCACATCTACAGAAGAACTCAGCCACCAGGGCTCTGTGCAGGAAGCACCGTGCCTCCGCAGAGACGCCTCGGCCAACCGCGTCTTGCTTTCCGTGACAGCAGCAGCCACTGATCTCAAGCCATGATGCTGTGGAACAGGCGGTGGCTACAGCCCAGAATCAAAGCAGGGCGGCGTGTCTCTCAGAGAGTCAAGCTCTTCCTGAGGCTTCTGACTCTCAGCCGGGCTGTGCTTCCACCCTCTGCCAGTTGGAACACAAGTGGTACAAGACTGAAAATGAAAACGTGTGAGATACTGAATTTTGTTCTCTGCCAAGCAATTGAAAGTGCATTTATGATCAGCTCTTCTCCCTGACCTGGTTTCCAATAAATAAATAAGTAAATAAAGCTTTAGATCTTGTACAAGGTCTGTGATCCCGTCCATGTCAGGGACTCCGGGCTATGTACATGATCTGAAAAGCACCCAGAAGATTCCCTCATCTGCAAAAATTGCCCAGTCTGGTGAGCAGCCTCTGGGAGCCCCCGCCCTCCCTGACAGCCTCCCCAACCCTGGGGCCTCCTCTGTGGGCTCCTTCCCCACACCCCACTCCTCTCTGCCCCCGGGTGTCTCTTCCACTCCACCTGTCCCCCACAGTTCTCTCTCCGAGGATCCAAGCCCTGCCCAGATCCTGGTGACATCTGCACCTCCATCTCCATTCCCGCCTTCTCCTCAGTCCCAGCGCCCAGTTTCAAGACCACATCTCGCACTGGCTAAATTCGGTGGAGCGCTTGCTCCGTGCTGGACGCCACAGAGTGAGAGGCTCTCTCACTCATGCAGTGCTGCTCGGTCTACGCGGCAACCAGGAGTTGGTATTGTCATCCTCACTTCATATGTGAGAAAACCGAAGCCCAGAGTCTTTGTGACCTGTACATGGGAACAGAGCCACGTGCCAGCAGCCTGTGGCACAGCACTCCCTGCTGGTAGTGCCTCTGGAATAGACCACCAGTAATTCAAGTTCGATCCACCAGACCCCCTCACCGCTGCCCGCCCACATGCTGCCCCTCTACAGTTTCCTGTCTCGGCTGCTGGCACTCCGTCCTCGCAGTGGGAACGGCTCCACTGCCCTGCTGCAGGCTGGGCGCCGGTGTCCCCTGGCTGTGACAGCCACAGGCGCCTCCCTGCCTCCCCTGCCTGGCATCTGATTCGTCCTCCCCGGTTGCTTCAGTGGTTCTCCATCTGGTGGCAGATGAGAAGGCCCTGGATTCTGGTGTCGTCGGTCTGTGGTGGGGCCTGGGCTCTCCGTGCCGTTTAAAAGCTCCTAGGTGATTCTAAAGCACAGCTGCACGTGGGCACCACTGGCCTCATCACAGCTGTGTCTAAACCCTGCCGGTGCCCCACCGATCACAGACCACACCCAAACCCATTGGCCGGACAGTCAAGACCTTCCTTCGTTTGGTTCAAATTCACTTTTACAGGTTCGTGTCTTGCAAAACAGCTTCCCAGGGTACATTTTCCCCAGCAAGATCTTAGTCGTCTACTGACTCATGTTTGTGCTGGACAACTGTGTCAGGAGTGAGCACGGAGGCCTCTGGGGGCAGGCGTGCAGGTGGAGGCCAAGAACATTAGTGCATGCAGGGCACGGGGGTGTCAGGCCAGAATCCTGAGGTTGTGCACAAGCTGCTTTGAAGGATGATAGCAGTTTAACACAGGAAGGAAGGGCCCACGCACTCCAGGAAGCAGGGCTGAGGTGCAGCTCGAGACCTGCTGTGTCTGGACACCTACGTGCAGTTCAGGACTGGTGGAGTGTGAGGTGTGAGGGAGGGAAAGAGGATGGCAAGGCTAGGCAGGTGCACAGGCGTCTGCACGCGCTCAGCCTTCCCGCAGTCCTATCCCCACCTATCCATGAAAACACAGTTCAGAAAAGACAACTGATTTACCCAAGGTCAACAGCCGAAAACAGCAAAGCTAAAATCAAACCCGTGTTTTTCTGATTCTGAAGCCTTATAGAAATATCAGATATGAGTGACATCCCTCCCCTGCCTCTTCTCGCCTTCTTCCCCAGGACTCCACACTGCAGATGATCCTGTGGCTGCTGCAGTTTCTCCTCTTTGCCTTCCTGTGTTAGACAACCAGGCTGCCGCTGCTGCTGCTGCTGCCGTTTAGGTCTCACCCTGCCCGCCAGGTTAGGCGCCGCGGTGGTCTGGAGGCCCCCACGCTTGTGCTCAGCGTCTCTCTTCTTCACTGGAGCTACAGGACTTGAGAAGGCAGGAATCATCTGCTTTGTTCTGTGGTCCTACCACACAGAACCTGCATGTGTCAGGTCTTTCACAAGTGCTTGCGGAATCAGTAAATGTATTGCTGCATTTGCCAGAGCAACCAGGTTATTACCAGATGTCTATAGACCTAGAAAGAGGTTGGGAGGAAGAATGCTAAGAACCCATGCTGAGGCAGACAGAGTGTGTGGAGCAACTTCTAGATGTGGGGGATTCTTCTCAATTATCAGCTTTGGAAGGAATTTTCCAAGCCTTTACATGTGGGCTTTCCGCTGGGCTGTGAACCCAAGGAGCCAGGATGGGCTGTGGGGGAAAGGAGTGTGCAGAGTCAGGCTTCAGGGAAGGGGCCAGGCAGTCTGCATCTTCCTTTGCGACTCTAACCCAGTTTATCAAAAAGACAGAAATTCAGAGTAAACACTTGGCCCAGGAGTTCACCTGTGGCTGGAACATCCCCAGGATTCCATCATTCAGAATCTAAGCATGGTGGGTAGTTATCTTAGTCCCTTTGTGTTGCTATAAAGGAAACTGAGGCTGGATAATTTGCAAAGAAAGTAGGTTGATTTGGCTCGCAGTTCTGCAGGCTGGACAAGCGTGGTGCATCTGCTTCTGGTGAGGGCCTCAGGGGGCTTTTGCTCATGGCAGCTGGGGAGCAGCATGTGCAGAGATCACATGGCGAAAAGGAAGCAGGAGTGGGGCAGGGTTCAGGCTCTTTTTAACAACCAGCTCTGGCAGAAACTAACAGTGCAAGAACTCCCTTCCTGAGGGTTCCACCCCATGGCCGAGACGCCCCCATTCGGCCCCACCTCCAGCACTGGAGGGCAAATTCCACGCCACAGCAGTAGGACAGCAAAATAAGTTAAGTCAAGGAAAGTTAACATCATGATTTCTTAAAATATTGCCATCCTTTGGATTTTATTCTTCCCTCTTCCTGATCTCGTCACTTAACACACAACTACAAACATGTTAGTATTTACCCAGAGCATTTTGGCAAACTCATAATTATAGTTACTTCTGGGCGAAGATGTTAGGCAACTATCAAATTATGCATTATATCATTTTGAAACACTCAAATATTTTTGCTAAATTTGTATGGCTCTTGGAATCAGAGAATAGTCAATACAATGTCTAAAGTAAAGTCCACATAATTTGGGAAGAGGTGGGGCGGATGCCAGGAAGGGCCACATGCTCCCCACCCCAGCCTGGTGGGTGCGCCGGGTGCCGTTGTCATTGGGTCTGGGACTCTCATCGCCCCAGCCCAACAAGTATGTGTTGAGAAGACCCTGCTGTGTGAGGCAGGGAGGCCTAACCATGGAGGAGGATGCCACCAGATTCGAGGGGCCCACTCACATGGGCCCTGGCCCAAGGTCTCAGACCTCACTCTGGAGCATCTGTGGGTGTCCTGGCTTCCAGAGCTCCAACCGGATGGCAGGAAGCTGGGGTCAGGTGAGAAGACCATTTTCTTGTTTTTATACTTTCATCTTTAAGACATACACGTAATACTCACACATCAAGACAATTTACAGGATGGCTTTTCTGACCCTCACGCCTCCCATCACTGTGATGAGGATATGTGAGATATTAACAGCAGGATTTTAAAACCCAAACAACTGAAACCCAGTGTATTCATTTCCCGTGACTGCCATAACAGATTGCCACACACTGTGTGCATGGAAACCACAGAAATTTATTCTCTCACGGCTCTGGAGGTGACAAGTCTGAAATCAAGGTGTGGGCACAGCTGTCCTCCTTCAGAAGGCTCCATAAAGAATCCTTCTTGCATCTCTCAGAGGCTGGTATTGGCTGGAGATGTCGATGTTGCTTGGCTTGCAGCTGCCACACTGTGGCCTCTGCCTGTGTCATCATGTGGCATCTTCTCTGCTCTCATAAAGACACCGATCCCAGTGAACTAGGGCCCTCATCTCAAGTGTGGCCTCATCTTAGCTGATCACATCTGCAACAACTCTTATTTCCAAATGTGGCTGTGATCTGAGGTTTAGGACTCCAGTGCACTTTTTGAGAGTCACAACTGAACCCATAGCACACAGAAACTCAAGATGTCATTGTTAGTAGCATCACCGGGCTTACAATACAAGTCTTGGGGTGGAATTCATTGGCATTTGCTTTAAAATTTTTTGTTTTCTAGTTACCTTGACCAGAAAAATAATACTGCACATGAAATATTAGGCAGGTTACTCAACTGCTCCCTGCCTGGCTAGCTCTTCCCCGCACACAGGGTTTCTAACATCATGTCCCGCAGAAGCGCTGTGGGGTGAGCTGAGATAACGCCGTGCCTGCCACAGGGGTCGTCCTTCCCTGCCTTCCCTGTGTTCCCTGGAATATGGGTGTGACCACTGCCCAAAGTAGAAAACAGCATTTGGAAATTGTTCCAAGGAATTTTCCAACCAGCAGCACTTAGAGCAAACTGTAGAGCTGAAGGACTTAACTTTTTGTTCTCTAAGTGCCATTGAGCAGCCTCTCAGAAGCAGGACGGACAAGGCAATGCTGGCGAGTGGGAGGCAGACAGTTGAGTTCTATTTCTAGGTCTTCCATTACCTTGATGCATGACCTTGCAATAGCTCCTTTAAAAAAATCTGTGTAGCTGATTTTTTTTTTCGTCTTTAAAATGCAGGTGGTAGTTATGAATACTTGTTTCCTGCAGGTTTGGTTTTATAAACCTCTTCTGGAATGGAAAGTGCCACACAGCTGTGGGGTATTGTTCTCATTAATAACCTCATTTTGGAGTAAACTCGCCCACTCCTATACTTCATATTAATATTCCACTGCAGAAAATATGCTGCAATAACAACTTGTCTGATTTCTTCTGCCTTCTCTTTTGTAAGATGACCTATACACAAAATAGTTAAATTGTCTTGAAACAGGGTGTGTGTTTTTCTCTTCCCATGTCAATGTCCAAATGTGGCTATGTCTTCCATAGAGAAGCATCAACTGGATCCTTCTTGGTCCAACCACTGGCTGCCAGCTGTACTGGTCTGCTCCGGCTGCCATGACAAATATCACAGGCTAGCGGCTTACACAGAAGGAAGGGACTTCTCACAGGTTTGTAGGCTGGAAGTCTGGGATCAGGGCACCAGCATATTGATTTCTTGTGAGGGCCCCTTCCTGGCTGGTAGCTGGCCGCCTTCTCACTATGGCCTCATGTGGTGGAGGGAAGGAGAGAGGGAGAGACCACAGTCATAGTTGTCTCTTCTTATAGGGCACCAGTCCCACCACAAGGGCCCCCCTCATGACCTCATCTAAACAGTCTCATCTCCCAAAGGCTACAGCTCCAAATGCCATCACATTGGGGTTAGGGCTTCGATATGTGAATTTTGGGGTTGACACTAGCCAGTCCATAGGACCAGTGGTATACTATCCACAAACAAGATTGTCTTGTACCAATCTGCTCAAAATTACTTATAGCTCGAATTGGAGGTGTGTTGCAGGTCTTGGAAACTCACTTGGAGATGTCAGGATAATGGTTCGCTATGCCAGTTCACCATCATTGCCATTGCCATCCCCCGGTGGGGTGGGTGGGCCACAAGCAGGGCTGCCCAGGACACCCCAGCCAGTTCACATGGAGAGAGCTCCTGGACCCAGGGTTCACGTGCAGAGAAGGGTCCTGCCCAGTGTCGGCACAGCAGGAATGTGAGAGCTTCGAAGCTGGACTGTGTCCAGTGCCAAACTCCTTCAGTAGCATAAGGCCTCCTGGCTGGATGCACCAAAGCACTGAGCCTCCTGCTCTGGGCTCCTCTGAGTCAGAGGGAGGGGTTCTCACCCCACTGTGGCCACTAAGACTCCAGGTGCGGCACAAGACTCTGGTGACACAGGAGGCAACATAGAGTGATATCTGCCCACCAGCATTCTTGTCTTGCTGACGTCCTGTCTACAGCTTACTTACAGCCTTGAGATGAAGCAAAGTGATCTTGAGTCAAGTCCAAGCTCATGCACAGCCTCCTTGAGCCCAGACAGAGCACTGTGTGTCCTCGGAGACAAGTGCAGCGTGGTGGGCAGCACTGCCCCAGTGCCCCCCTGCTTCCTACTCGCCCTGCACACTCCCGTGGGAAGCACCCCCAGGTCCTGGCTGTGCACAGACCCAGCCTTGGTGTCAAACACCTTCCAGGCAGGATTGCATGGGACAGAGCTGCGGACACAGCCATGGAAACCATGCTTCTCGGGAAACCTTTTTGCCTGAATGAGTCACATTCCTAAGAGATGTGTTTTTCCATAAAGTGCAATTAATAATTCATCCTGCTTTCGTCAAACTTGACTCTATTGTCTTTGAACAGAATATGAAATACCCACAAGTGTTTAGTGCTGTCATCTTCCAGATCATGAAAGTAACCCAAACAGGAGAAAGCTTCTCTTTTATTGACTGCTTTTGTGTTGGCTAAAGGGACACAGAACGAGCCTCAAAAGGCTGGGCACTGAGGACAGAGCCAGGGGAGCCCGGCGGCTCTTTCTCCATCACCGAGTTAACGGTGCTTGAAGAGTAATTGCTCTTTAATAAGTGTGGTCTTCTCAGGGGAAGGGGGGAAAGGGTTAATTTGATGCTTGACCCATTAAAACCGTTGACTCCAGGGAGAGCCTGTGGCTGACCGGATGATTATTGCTGCAGGAGAAGTGGCTGAAAACTGAGCTCGCCGGGCCGGTAATCAAGGGAAATCAGCACCCAGGGAGGACGGGCGCGCGGCACCAGCACGGCCACCTGAGACTCTGCGACTTGTCGTCTTTCAAGCATTATAATAAGATTACAGTAACCCTAAACCGGCTGAAAACAGAAATCTGGCTGTCTGTCAAGTTCATTGTGTCGAGTTTTACAACAGTCCAGATCTGGTTCCTCTGAACCTGCCGTGACTGCGCTGGCAGGGCGGCCTCGGAGCGGTCCCCGCGCCTCCCGGCCGGCTCGGCTCTGCCCCTGACCAACGCGCTGTCGTCCAGTGCATGAAAAGCTTGATAATGTTTATTTTTTACCATGCAATTCAAAAATTGATAGTATAATAGTGCACAAGTCTTTCCTCCTCCTCGCCTGCGGCAGGTGTTCTGAATGTGCACGTTGCCCAGGTGCGAGCCCCTGAGCCCACACCCTCCCTGGAGCTAGCATGTCGACTCTGCCTTTGCAGACGGACTCTGGGGGAGCTCAGGGCCCCCACGAAGAGACGGAGACCTTCACTCTGGAGGAGCATGACTGGTCTCACCGGAACACTGTCTGCTCGTCGGGTCGCCTGTGCAGACGCTCCAGACACCCCTGCTGAAGTGCCACAGTCCCTCCCTCCTGTCCTGGCGAGAGCTAGCATTTCCTGGGCACATACTGGGAGCCAGGTATGGTTCCCGTCATTTTCAGGCAGGATCTCGCTCAGTCCTGACCAGAGTCCTGCACTGTAGGGAACCGCAGCAGCCTTTCCAGCCTAAGGCGCCAGGGCACAGTTTACCTCGTCCCTAGCCAGCCAGGCACCGGGACGTGGCTCTCGCTCCGTAGGTTCTCTGCCTCCTCCGTGGCATGTTAGCTGGGTTGTGAAGATTGAGTCTTAACAGACTCATTTGTAAAGGCCATGTGTTCTTTTAAGCAACATAATATTTTAGAATAGCAAACAGGAATGATTCACAAATGGCTAATCTTGCAAACACCTTTGCTTTTTGAGAACTGACACAATGGAACACTCTGATACCTATTTCCAGAGGTTACCTCCGTAATTTAATCATTTCAGAGACTATTAATTAATATTCATGATGAATGTCAGCTGGCTCAAACAGATGTAAAGGAAGGTAAAAACTCCTGAATATACTAAAATTCAGTCTAAATCCCACAGGAAAGTGGAAATAATGTGCACATATTGGGCACGCGTGTCTGGTGGGTTCTGTAGTGCCCGCACACGTCCAGGGATGATCGGGGTCTGCTGAGGAAAGAAGAGTTGTTGCCACAGGCGGCCAAGACCGGAGGCCAGGCGGTGAGGGCCAAGGCAGTCTGGGTTATGATGACCTTTCTTCTAGAGTTTTCTCTCAGCTAGGGACTCACCCTGTGGCCACCTTATCTGCTGCTTTGTTTCATCTTTCCTCCTCACCTCCTCACGTCATCTCCCCAAGGCCAAAGCCACCTCCTAGAGTGTTGTGAGCTTTGATGAGACAACTCCAGCGGGAGTGTCTTGGAGGGGCAGGGACCTGACAAGTGTCAACCCCCACGCGCTCGCAGAGCCTGGCTCTCTCGGGTGTGTGGCACTCGAGAGACTCCTGTAGCTGACCTTGCTGGCCAGGCGACCACAGGGGCCTGCTCCTGCCCCAGCTGCGGGACCTTGAAGGAGCACCTCGTGCAGAGGAAAGCATCCTCTCTGACCCTTCGAACCCAGCCGCCTCCTTCAGTGGCCTGCGCTCTGGTGGTTCAGCAGGTAACTTGAGCAGAAATGCAGGCAGCAGGAGACGCCCGCCCAGGACAAGGGTCTCTGTCGTCCTGGGTCTGTTTTCCTCCTCCCCAGCTCCAGCACCATCATCAGCTGACCCAGCAAAGACCGTGTAGGCCCAGGGGTGGCTCTCGGAGCTGGCTGGTGCCCCAGGCCTGAGGCCTCCGTCTCTCCCAGCAGCCTGGGTCACCTGTGGGCACAGACTGACCCTGTGGAAAGGCGGTGTGTGCCCTGAGTCATGCCTCAAGTGTGAGCTTGGCATTTCGACCACTCGGATCCTGTGGCTGGGTTTTCATAGCAGATGGCTCAAGCGTTAACAGTCAGCATGGTGACACTTTATGCATACTGCTCTGTGGTAGCCTTTTATTGAAGACTGGCATGATAGATGTTGGGGGCAGTCCAGACATAACAAAGTGACCACATATATACACACATACATGTATGTGTGTCCATGCTACATATGTGTCCATGCTGTGTATATATGTCTATAAATCTAGAGGCCAAGATTGTGATCTTGAAATATTGTTTCTCACTAAAAGTAACCAAAGCTCTCTGGGCAAACAGCTGCACCCAGGCCTGGAGGAGAACAAGACGAGCTCAGGATGTTCTGTCCCACCATGTGGTGATGAGCCCATGTGAAGAGGCTACTAATGGCCCAAGACAGGACGGCTCTATCGTCAAAGTGCAATAACTGCAATGGATTGAAACCTGACACATATGCTCAAATCCACGACTTCTCAATGAAACTAAAAAAAAAAAAAAAAAAAATAATTGGTACCAGTAGAGAATGCTAATGAATAATTCATTATTTTGAAAACTAGTAAACAAAAGGGAGGATATCAAATATTTATCTCATCTTTCCAACATAAACCACACGACTGTGTAACCAGATATAATATGAGGAAAATCTTCCTTTAACACAAACGTCCCAGCTAATCAGTGGAGAAGTGATAGAACTGGAACATGACCATGCTGCACCCCAAGAGTGCTGATGTATCTGGACGCGGAGCTGCAGCAGCTGCAGCCTTATGGATGAGGGGGACGGGGGGGATGGGGGGACGGGGGGACAGGGGGGACGAGGGACAAGATGGCACCTCGAGCCCAGAGCAGACACAGAACCTCCCAGAAGGCACCGTACTCTCCCCAGCATGAAACCCGAATCCGAGCAACTCCAGAGCTAATTGCAGTTTATGGGAAATTCAGAGGAATGGGTTAGACCAAACCGCCGAGTGCAATGGGGAAAACCCAAGTGTGGAAACATCATAGAACAAGGAGTGTTTCCTTCAACACATGAATCATAAGGAAAAGGAAAGGAAAAACAGCCACCAGACCTGTAGGTTGAAAAGACTCACAAAACCTTTCAACAGTCATAATTGTAGGAGTCTTATTTTCATGTTGGCTCAAGCAAATTAAAAAACAAACTGAAAAATATATTTATTTATGACGTACATACATTAGATATATGACATTAAATAACAGGGTTGGGAAATTTAAGCACCGACTAGGTATTTTATGTTATTAAAGAATTATTGTTATTTTTTTAGGTGTGATAGTGTATGTAATCATGATTTTTTTAAAGAGCCTTTACTTTTTAAAGATCCACGCCTAATATGTACACATGAACACATGTGCCATGTGGCTTTGCTGGGGGAGGTACGTGGGGGTGTGGACTGAACAAGTCCTCTGTGAAGGGCTGGTGTCAAAACTGGGAGATGGGTATGTAGGGGCTGTTGTTCTTTCTCCACCTTAATGTGTTTAACATAATTTGAAAGATAAAACATGTACACACATGTATAGTCTTGGATTCTTAGAAAATAAAAGCATTACCACTGCTCAAACACTAAAGATTTTCTGCTCCTACTTGCAACATTTCTCTGTGCACACACAAACATACACACGTATATATTCCCTAGGAATATATAGTCACGGATAACTAGATGTACATTTTAATTGCTTTCCCTAGTGAACAAGATAATGCATTCGGGAGCCCCTGATTAAAAACATGAACTGTAAAATTATGCTGCAAAGTTTAGAAAACTTTCAGAGGTTACATTTTGACATACTCAGATCTTGCCTTTAACAATGACAGAATGCTACACAAAAATACTGCATTTCATCTGGTATGAGTCTTTATCTTATCTTGACAGATTATTGCTGGTTAAATTGTAGTGCTGACTTAAAGGCAGGACTCTTCAAGGGAGTCAGAAATTAAGGCTTCACCAAATGGTAATAAAGCTATTAAAAATGCAAACAGCAAACAGCTACACTGTACAGGTTAGACAGCTAATCCAAACTAGCAGTTTAAAAAGCAGAGCAATTACACTTTTATTTAAATGCAAGGAATATGAGCAAGAGTAGAATGAGGAGCCTTGTTTAAATGCATTCTTTTGAATATTTATTAGAAATAATACATGTAGTTAAGCCACTTATCTGATTTCAGTGAATAAGTAAAATGCAAAAGATCAATTTTCATAATTATACCAAAGAAGTCTGTCTTTCATAAAAATCTCATTAATAACACCATTATTACTGAAAAAATATCTTGGTATTATTATTGTTATTCTAATTATCAGCAAAATGCTACTGATAATGTTGTCATAAAATTTCCTTTTAGTATCCTATTAAGAGAGATAGACTAAGTAGTGGTTTAAGTTAAATCTAGACCCTAAGTGGCATTATAAAAATCTTCTTTGTGTATTTGGTAAAATACATTATGTGTATAATTACATAAATTGCTATGAGTTTGGCAAACAGGACTTTATGTGCATGTATGTCTTTATGTTGCACATAGTGGCCAAGCACACGTGCATACAGGCACACCCATGATGCCATTCCCACAGGCGCAGGCCTTGGGAGGACAATAGCAGGGATGCGTGGAAGTTGCGCCATGTATTTTCTCAAGAAGAAATATTCTTGTTATTACTCAACAGTGGTTCTTGCTTTTAAAAGTTTATAAGTTGATTTTTACTCTTGCTCCTTAGTCATTTACCTGTACTTACCAACACCACCTTTGGAGGAACCTGTGTCTTTTGGAGTCTGATAATACACTGACACTTACACCTGGATGCAGGGAAAATTACTCCACTCCTCGCCAGCCGTCTCTGAACAACCGTGCATAGGGAGGAAGGGCCTCAACAGCCATTTGATTCCGATTGTTTGGTAGAAATAAAACAATGAGTAGTCTGAATCTTTGGCAAATATTGCTGCTACAAAACAAAGCAAAACAGAAAGCATTTTGAGACTTCTCTTCGAGTAATGAGCTCCATTAAGAAAAAAAGCATCTGAAGCCAAATTAACTCTGCAGTTATCGTTGGGACTTTGTTCTTTGTTCCAATTTAAAAAACGAATGGACAAATCCAAGTGTCTTTGTTCCAGCAGCACAATTTCCTCCCAAGGCCCAGCCCCGCCCGGTGGACGCAGCCGATGGGTGGGCAGGCACTCGCCCAGCAAGTCTCTGATAGGAGACCACGGAACAGAGGGCCAGGATCCTTTCACTCGGGGGTCCTCAAACTTTTTAAACAGGGCGCCGGTTCACCGTTCCTCAGACCGTTGGAGGGCCGTTGGAGAGTGCGGCCCACATTCCACACATGCGCACCGTGGGCCCGGGCCGAGTCGGGGCGAAAACACCCGGCGCCGGATAAATGTCCTCGGCGGGCCACATGTGGCCCGTGGGCCGTAGTTTGAGGACCCCTGCTACTCTTCGATCGTGAATGTTACAGACTAATAAACAATCAAAAATAAGTCCACCTAATTTAATACCATTTGTGGGTTTATCTAAACATCATTGTGCTGGTGTGAGTAAAGACATGAATATCTAAAGCACTTGAATGTTGAGACTTATTTAGTGAATTAATGCTAAAATATCTCTTTGAATTGGAAGAGATAATTTTTTTTCACAATGTAAATGAGCAGAAACAGCCACAGTGAAGTAAAAGTCTTATTTTTATTTTCAGCTCAAAGCTGGAAAAGTAAAGAAATTTTGGAATGTGGAATGACGGGCCCCCTCAGCCCCCCGCCACATCACAATCGCCCCCAGTGTGGCCCAGGACGGAGCTTGGGGGTGGGCGGGACACCTCCAGCGGCTGCAACCCCAGCTGTGGCTGCCGAGGGCTGTCCTCTCTGGGGAGGAAGCTCCGGCTCAGAGGGACCCCAGGGCCGTCCTTGGAGAGAACCTCACAGGCGTGGCGAGGGGCTCCCTCATGTCATGGGATGTCAAAAACCCAGAGGCAGATTTCACACCCAGAGTTCCACCTCCCACACGGTCAGCACCTCCCCGCACACGTGATGCAAGGAGCCCTCTGGCCCTGGCCTGGGGAGACCTGCTGACCCCACACCATTGCTGGACGACTAGGGCAGAATGTTCTATCAGAAACCAAGCCAGAATTGCATCCAGATTTGTACGTAGGGATTGTGACTCAGTCCCCTGGAGCTGTACTCATTTGACCTTGTTCCTGTGAAAGAGACCTCAGGCTTCCGAGGACAGTCACGATGACACTCTGATGTTCCTCTGGGCTCCAGTTGCAGCTCCAGCTTTGCCACACGTGGTCTGTCCTCACACCGTCACCACGATGCCCTGGCTGGAGTCAGCTGCTCAGGGTTCCCTTCCCTTACCCCCACCCGCTGAGCCTCAGCTCTGTGCCAGGCACCATGCGGGCACGGAGGGGAAGAGGGAGGATAGGAGAGAGGGGGTCAGGGACAGGGAGGGAGAGAGAGGGAGAGAATGAGAGTGGGGAGCACAAAAGGGAGGGAGGAAGACAGAAGGAAACGCAGAAAGAGCGCAGTGAACACGGTGCCACGGGACAGGCCGGTAGGGACATTCTGGTGGAAAGGGACACCGCCTGGAGGAGGCCTAGTGGCTGACAAACTACCTTAGAAAAATTCTTTTAAGCCAAGACCTGCAGGGTGACTATGTGCTGGTCAGATATAGGGGAGAAGAGTCTAGAATAGCCTGGAAAGTTCCCTCAGGGTCTGGCCAGGATATCTTGCATAGCTGCCATTCGCACAGAGTAGGAGAGTGGCCAGGCCACAAGGTGACCCAAGCCCTGGGCTCGGTGGAGGAGCAGGGAGGCGGGGGCCAGTCAGGGGGTTGACGCCCTCGGGAAGGAGAGAGGCTGTGGAGGGAGGAGATGTGTAGAACACTGCTCTGAACATAGTTCCGTGAAACATTGGCTGCAGTGGGGGTTAAAGGGGACTGGGGAGGCCCGGCCCATCTGGGAGCCTAACCTCTCTCTTCAGCCCTATTTGTATGAAAAAGTGCTCTAAAGTCCTGCGATGAACTTGGGCACAACCTATTTGTAAACTGGACACCACTGCCACAGTGACTTTGGCAGTGCCCAGAGGGAGGGGGGTCTCTCGGTGGCTCTTGGTGCACCCTGGCTCTCAGAGCTAAGGAAGGACAGCCGGGTCCACAGGACGGTCGGGACGGCTGCACGGGAGCATTCATAAGAAGACCTGAGCTGGTTTCTGCGGCTCTAAGTTCACCAAACCAAAAGGAGAGAAAAGCTAAAGCCTGGAGACAGTTTTTTTTAAAAGAGCTTTAAAAAATAAGCCATAAAACTAGACCCTCTAGGAAGGTGAAGTCTTAGCTAATCATTACTGTTGTTCAGTGTTAACAGAGAATCTGTGGGTACCGTCCCTGTGGCCGAGGTCACCAGCCTGTGGTCAGGGACTAGCGTTTTAGTTTTAATTTCCAATCTGTCATGGAATGACGCTTTTGTAAAAGAAAATAAAAACGAATTACTAAAAAGTGAAATAGAAATAACCCATACAAGAGAAGCTGGATTTTTATTATGAGATTTAATACACGTAACATCACTCTCTCAAGCTGCTGTAAGAGTTTTGAACTTCTCCCTCTCCGCGTCTGCCACACCTACGGCGACGCTCAGCCCGAGGCGTGGGCCGGCACGCACATACAGGAGCGTGCTGTTGCGGCTTCCCGTTTCTAGCCAGCCAAACAGTTTGGTGTGTGCTCAAGATTCTGAAGAACAATAAGTAGTCATTTTCCGTTTTCCTTTTTGGCATGGAATTCCTAGGAGCAATAGGATGTATTGCCATTATTGTGGTCACTTTAGACGCTAAAATCAATTCTCCAGTTTCCTTTTCTTTAGGGGAATATTGTTATTCCTGCAAAGAGGTTATTGGGGCATCCAGGAGAAAGGGAGAAGGTGACCGTTTTTTAAACTGAAGAAGTGATCTTCTAGGGGTGAAGTTAGAGAGAAAGCAAATATAGGCGAGAACCCCAGTGGCACCAGCCTCGGCAGTGGTTTGCGGCATGTATTCACCTCCAACCCATGTGTGAATCCCTGGAGAGAAAATCAAAATTCCACTGCTCCTTGGGTATGCCATGGTCGTGCTCACCAGCAAACGTCAGCTGTGTTCGCTTTCTCGGTCTGGTGAGAGGCTCTGTGACACTCTCCCGCCCTCTGTAACAAGGCCTGTTTTATTTCCTCCATGGTCACCCTCAGATCCCTGCCTGCCTTTCTTGCATCTTGGCCGGAATTTCCACAGCAAGTCAGCTGATAAGATGATTAAACAATAAGAAGTTTCTAGAATGAAGAGGTAATCTGGGGCTACCTGCGGGACCAAACTCTGGCCTCTCCCAGCTCTGTGCACCCACCTTTCTCTCTGTAGCCCAGGGACAAGGAGTGTATTGCCTGGGTGCCGCTCCCCGAGGCAGTTTCGCTGTGGAACCCTGCAGGTAATCAGCTGGTTCCAGGGTACGGTCTTACCCTTCCTCTTTCTGCGTGTTTCTATTTGTGAAGGCATGTGCATAAGCAATAGGATTTTATTTTCGAAGGAAGGACCTACTACAAAAAGTGACCCTAATGAATGTCATTAAGAAGGAAATGTGGCTTTCTTGCTGGCAATGGAGTCAGCCCTTGATGGCCAGGAAAAGACTGACGTTGTAAACAGTCCAGTGTGTCCATGGCAACAAGCAGTTCACATTTAACTTTTCGGTGTATAAAGGAGGTAATTACTTTCTTCTTTACATTTGTATAGTTTATAACAGCAGTAATGCCACCCCCACCCCCCAGGTCAGACAACTCCTGGTGATTAATAACCAACTGGCCATTTTCATTTATGATTTTTTTCTTAAGAGCCTTTGATTTCACTCCCGTTTTTTAAACTCCTCTGGTCACTTGCTAACTGCCTAAAAATGTCCTCCTCTTGGGTCATGATTGCCCCCACGCGCCTGGTCTCAAGACAATGGCAAATCCACCCACAGTGTCTTGCTGTGTGGCCCTGGGCTCATCTGCTAGTGGCCTTGTTTTGTGCCACTCTGTGTATATGTTTGTGCAAGTGGATCTGTGCATTTGAGCAGGTAGCTGTGAGGACATGGCAGGCAACATGGTGCACAGTGAACAAAGAACTATTTGCTGTCTGTGTCTTACAAACTGAAAGCGGTAATGCTGTTCCAGAGTCTTCATTTAACTGTCCGCATGTAGCTGTAGGCATTCAGGCTTTATTGATAATGCAAGGAACATTTACCAGTCACCATCAAGTGTATGTGCCAGGTGATGCAGGATTACAGTGATGTATTTATTCTTTAGTCAAAAACGTATTGCGGCCGGGCATGGTGGCTCACGCCTGTAATCCTAGCACTCTGGGAGGCCAAGGCGGGAGGATTGCTCGAGGTCAGGAGTTCGAAACCAGCCTGAGCAAGAGCGAGACCCTGTCTCTACTATAAATAGAAAGAAATTAATTGGCCAACTAATATATATATAGAAAAAAAATTAGCCGGGCATGGTGGCGCATGCCTGTAGTCCCAGCTACTTGGGAGGCTGAGGCAGGAGGATTGCGTGAGCCTAGGAGATTGAGGTTGCTGTGAGCTAGGCTGACGCCACGGCACTCACTCTAGCCTGGGCAACAAAGTGAGACTCTGTCTTAAAAAAAAAAAAAAAAAGTATTGCACTTTGTGTACAAACCTCTCTTCTAGACTTAGGCCATGCACGTGATGTGCTTACAGTCTGTTGAAAGAGATGCGTAAAGACAATAAACCCTACAAGAAGCATGCAGAATTAGCATCTTTAAGGAGACACAGTAATCTTAAGATTGTCCAGATGTTGTCATTTCCAACTGCAGCTTTGGCAGCAGGAAGACAGCACTGTCACCTGATATCCCACTGCAGAGCACAAGTCCTCCGATGTTCCTTAACCGGTTGGGATCCTTTACTGGCTCTCGGGACAGACCTCGAGGTGGGTGAAAACAGGCAGCACCCAGGGTGGGCGCTGCGGCTGGTGAGCAGACACAGGGTGAACCGCGGTCTCTATTCTGCGTGAGCACCGAGTTTGGCGAAGCTGCCAGTGCAGTGGTGGGAAATAGATGTCTAACCCTGTGCTGTGGCTTTGGAGATAGGAGGCTTCCCATATGCGAGCCCTGTGTCTGTGAGTGGGTAGGAGCTGAATGCGTTTGGGTCCATTAGTGACGCAACTGCTCGGCAGTGGAGGAGCTCGGATCACAGGCTCTCGGGGGTTCTTAACTCATGAAATACAATCCTCTGCTTATAATACTCCTGAGAATCCCAGAGTTATGTACACACAGACAGGAGACCCAGATGATTATGATTGTTGCTTTTAGCTTTTAACTTATTCCATATGTATCATGAACTACGTGTAAAGGCAATTTTTAAGTGGCAGCCTTAAAAACAGCAGATACCTAAATGACAACACTATGGCATTTGGCAAATAGTGTAGGCAGAATTGACAGATGTTTGTTTGGAAGATGGTGCAGTACAGCAGCCCACAGACTCCCTGAGTACCTGTGGCTGGGCGGGAGAGAGCAGGCTACATCAACTGGGAGAGGCCTGGGTGCCACTCCGCCCCGAAGCTGGAGTTGCTCCATGCAGGCAGACAGCTTTGTGCCTCTCCAAGTCGTGATGCACTGAGCACCATGGCTCAAAAAAAAAAAAAAAAAAAAAAAGGAAGGAAGGAAGGAGGAGAAAAAGCTACTCAGCTACTCTACTCTGCAATTCGTTCTCAAGGGAGGGCTGTTGCTTTTAGATCTCACTGAAGCTAAGCACGCACTTTTTGTGTGGCCAAGTGCTATCGTGGCCGCTCCTGTAAATACTCCGTCTAATCCCCACCAGGGTTAATCAGCCAGGTCCCCCACCGCTTGGATTCCCGTTCCTCTCAAGTCATGCACTTTGCTCAAAGTGAAGTGTTGGTGATTCTTTAGTGTCTCTTCTCCCCTCCCTGCCAACTACAGCTGTCATTAATGCAATTATTCCCAAAAGCTCCCAACTGGAGCTTGATTCCTCCTTCACTAGAGTCCAGATAAAGCAACCACATCATCACTTCATGTCAATTCTGGGCATTATTTCTTTTGTCTTTAAATTGACAAATAATACTTGTACATTTTATGGGGTATGATGTGATGCTTTGATGCATGTATACACATGGCATGAGCAAATCAGGCTGGCTGATAACACTTCCATCTCCTCACACACTTACCACTTCTTTGTGGTAAGAATATTCAAGATCCACCCTTTTGGCTATTTTGCAATATACGATGTGTTATTATTAACTATAGTGACCTTGCTGCGCAATAGATTGCCAGAACTTATTCCTCTTGTCTAATTGAAACTTCAAAGGGCCATTGCACCTTTGGCCAATGACTCTCCCCCTGTCCCGACCCTGGCCACCACCATCCTACTCTTCACTTCCCTGAGTTTGAATGTTTAGACTCCACATATAAGTGAGATCCTGCGGTATTTGTCATTCTGTGCTGGGCTTATTCCATTTAGCATAATGTCTTCCAGGTCCATCCATGCTTTCCCAAATGGCGGAACTTTCTTCTTTTGAGCCACTTCAGGACCTATGTCGACCGTAGTCGACAGCCACAGATGGATGCGCACATCAACTTTAGCTGACACCTGTGATATGACTTTTCTAATTTTTCATTTATCAAAATAAAATTGTGAACATTTAAACATAACGTAATGAAAACGTAGATGTACATGTTACCTATTCTGATTCACATTACAAGTAAAGCTGCCTATAAAGTAAAACGAGCTTTCAGCGCTTTACAGCTTTCCTCACCACACAAGAGCAAAGCGGATCCGTGGTCAGTGCACAGCACACACTGCCGTGCGGACTGTGAGTGCGGCTGTGGGCGAGGTGTCGCGACCGGTGGGCGCCGTGCCCAAGTGGTTAAAGGCTGCGTAGTGTTCCACTTCGGGTACACACTGCATTTTCTGTGTGCATTCCACCCTTGGGAACACGTCTTGGCTATTGTGGATGATACCGCTGTGCACGTGAGAGAACAGATACCTCTTTGATGTGCCGATTTTCTTTCTTTTGGATACATACCCAGCAGTGGGGTTCCTGGATCGTATGATAGTTTGCTTTTACCATTTTGAGGAACCTCCATACAGTTTTTCACAGTGGCTGTACAGTGTGCAAGTGTTCCCTTTTCTTCAAATCTCCTGTTCTCCATGTTGCTAGCAACATTCTCTATATCTTATTTAATTTTTTAAAGCATGTTTTTAGGGCCTATAAAATACATTCTTTTATTTAAAAGAAAAAGCCAGAGAATAGCTAAGCTGGAATAATCTGTATCAGACAGCTCTGCAGCAGAGCATGGGATAAAGGGACAGATTTGGAGAAGGGAGAAGAGGCAGGGAAAGGCAGGAAGAGGGAAGTGGGAAGGAGCACAGAAGGGAGACAGAGCCGAGAAGGAGGGCGAAGATGACAAAGGGGAGCCGAAAGCTTCCGCTCCGAAGGCTGCTTGGTCCTGTGTGGAGGCACACACGGCGTGAGGGTGGGGTCCTCTGTGCCTCACGTCGGACGGAGACCCAGGGTCCGGCTTAGCACAACAGTTCATCAAAGGACCATATCCCCATGCTCAGTAAGAGGATTTGCTGTTGAGGCTGCGGGGAGAAAAGAGTAAAACAGAAAGGCTGAATGGAGAGGAAGGCTCTCAGCCGGTGAAGGGTTCCTGCTGTGCCCCGTTGCCCACGGCAACACTCGAGTGGCAGAGGCCTTTTCATCCCGGACTGTGCCTGGGGCCTGCGGCCAAGGCCCAGGGGATCGGCTGGCCAGGAGTCCAGGGCCACCTTGTCCCCGAGCCCTTTGCCAGTGCACGGCAACAACTCTCAGGGTCAGAGCTGCCCTGGGTATATCTCCGGGACCACACATGCCACCAAAGCTTGAGGACACTTTTGGGAGGAAGTCGTGGATGTGAGGCCTATTCAGAAGCTTACTGTGAGGAGCCAGGCAGACAGATGTAAGCATGGTGCCATACTCACTCCATTTATTTCTGCAGGAGCAAACCATAGACAGAAATCGACAAGAGGGGAAGGAAAAGGTCATCCTGTGGACCAGAGGATGGATGGTCGATGGCTGTTCCTGGGTTGCCGTAGTTTCTACATGTGATAGAGGGAGAACAGAAGGATCCAAAGGCCTCAACTGGGAGAGAAAATCGAGGGGTGCTATAGGCAGGAGATTTCCTATTACAAGGGATAAGGAGTTGCACTGGTTCAAGTCCAGCTCCAGGGTCAGCTGCAGAACCCGGCACCCCAGAGCATCCACACGGCTCTCTGCACCACACAACCACATTGACATGGCTCAGGACTCTGAGGTTGCTATGAGCTATGTCACGCCACTGCACTCTGCCTGGGGCAACATAGTGAGACTCTGTCAAAACAAAAAAACAAAAAACAACAAAAAAGAGACTGTTTCCCCCCATAAAATTAGGAACAATATTGTTCCTAAGGTTGTCCAACCTCACCACTGCTGTTTTCTATTCAACATAACACTGGAAGTCCTAACCAATGAAATTAAGCAAGGAAAATACCCAAAACATACAGATTGCAAAGGAAGGAATATAACTGTCTCTATTCATAGAAGACATGATCATCTACATAACAAATCTTATAGAATCTACATAGAAAAGTACTAGAACTAATAGTTGCATTTAGCAAGGTTACAGGATACACTATCAATATACTTTAAAAAATCAATTATATATCTATATATTAGAAATAAACAACTAGAAATTAAATTTTAAGTACCATTTCAATTACAGCATACAAATGAAATATGGAGTTCATAGCACAAAAAAATCGCAGGATCTATATACTAAAAGAACTACAACATGCTGATGAAAGAAATCAAAGAAGACCTAAATAAATGTAGCAATATCTATGTGCATGAACTGGAAGACAGTATCATCAGGATGTTAATTCTCCCCAAATTGATCTATACATCCAAGGCAATCCTAATAAAACCCCAGCAGGATTCTTTTATTAGGTTGGTGCAAAAGTAATTGTGGTTTCAGACCATGAATTTTAAATCATTATAACTAGGCTCAAACATACCTTTATTAATCAAAATAGGAACCATTATAATCAATACATTGTTGCCAACAAGAAATAAGTCTGTTTACTCATGTAGTATAAAAATCCGTGCTTCAGAATTCAATAAACTCTTTGAAAGCATTTTCTGCATCCTGCTGATTGTGGAAGTGTTTTCCCTGCAAAAAGTTGCCGAGATGCTTGAAGAAATGGTAGTCTGTTGGCGAGAGGTCAGGTGAACATGGTGGATGAAGCAAAACATCGTAGTCCAATTCATTCAACTTTTGAAGCCTTGGTTGTGTGATGTGTGGTCAGAAGTTGTCGTGGAGAAGAATTGGGCCCTTTCTGTTGACCAATGCCGGCTGTAGGCGTTGCAGTTTTCAGTGCATCTCATTGATTTCCTGAGCATACTTTTCAGATGTAACAATGGTTTTGCCAGGATGCAGAAAGCTGTAGTGGATCAGACCGGCAGCAGATCACCAAACAGTGACCATGACCCCTGTGCAAGTTTGGCTTTGGGAAGTGCTTTGGAGCTTCATCTTGATCTAACCACTGAGCTGGTCATCACCGGTTGTCATATAAAATCCACTTTCATCACACATCACCATCTGATTGAGAAATGGTTTGTTATTGCGTACGAGAAGAGAAGGTGACACTTCAGAGCAGCGACTTTTTTGTATTTTTGGTCAGCTCATGAGGCACCCACTTATTGAGCTTTTTCACCT
Organism: Mirza zaza; assembly: GCA_008750895.1. Classification (NCBI taxonomy): domain Eukaryota; kingdom Metazoa; phylum Chordata; class Mammalia; order Primates; family Cheirogaleidae; genus Mirza; species Mirza zaza. Next base: position 5,354 of record VSMD01134166.1, on the reverse strand, counting down.
TTCCAATTTGTTTCAAATGCTGAACACAGTAGAATGGTCGATGTTGGATTCTTCAGCAACTTTTCGTGTAGTTGTAAGAGGATCAGCTTCCAGGATTGCTCTCAATTGGTCGTTGTCAACTTTTGATGGCCAGTCACTGCACTCCTCATCTGCAAGTCTCTCCTCTCCTTTGCAAAACTTATTGAACCACCACTGCACTGTACGTTCATTAGCAGTTCCTGGGCCAGATGTGTTGTTGATGTTGCATGTTGCCTCCCCTGCTTTACGACACATTTTGAACTTGAATAAGAAAATTGCTCAAATTTGCTTTTTGTCTAACATTTCCATAGTCTAAAATAAATATAAAATAAATAGTAAGTAATAAGTCATCAGCAAAAACACATAGAGCAAGAAATGCACACTAAAATGATGTACAACATAACCACATTTATTTAAGAATATATTCCAATATCAAATGGCAAATGTCAACAATGCTAAAACCGCAATTACTTTTGCACCAACCTAAAATACAATAAACACTGATTCTAAAATTTACATGGAAAGGCATAGTTTCTAGAATCACCAAAACAATTTTGAAAAAGAACAAAATTAAAACTACCTAATTTCAATACGTTGAAGCTACCATAATCAAGACAATATAATATTGGCAAAAAGATAGCCATACATCAATAGAAGAGAGAATAGAGCACAGAAATAGGTAAGCACAAATGATTTTTGACAAAGGCACAAACACGATTCAATGGAGAAATAGTCTTTTTAACAAATGGCACTGGAACCACTGGACATCTGTATTTAAAAAACGGATCTCTATTAACTAAAAATATTAATAAATCATAGACCTAAATGTAAAGCATACAACTATGAAATTTTTAGAAGAAAATATAGGAGAAAACCATTATGACTTTGGTTTAGCAAAACATTCTTAGATTAAACATGGAAAGCATAACTCATAAGAAACAAATAAATAAACTAGATTTTATCAAAATTAAAAACTTTTGCTCTGTCCAAGTCATTGCTAAAAGAATACAAGATGCAGATCAGGATAAAATATTTTAAAATCATATACCTGACAAAGGACTTGTATACAAGCATATATATAACTCTCAAAACTCAACAATAAGAAACCAAGCAACCAACTAATTAAGTCAAAAAACATTTGGAGCCATACTTTTCCAAAGTAAATACATGGATCACAAATAAACACATAAAAGTGCTCAATACTATTAGTCATTAGGGAAATGAAACTTAAATCCACAATCATATACTACTATATTTAATACATTTAGCCTGAGTATTAATGGCTAAATTCTTTTTAATTACAATACTAAGTGTTGGTGAGGATGGGGAGCAATTGGAATAATTAAACAATGCAAAATGGTTATAGCCATTCTGGAAAACAATTTTGAAATATCTTATAAAGTTAAACATAATCTTATAAGAACTTACCTATATGTATTTGTATTTATCCCAATGAAATGGACACATGTGTTCACAGAAAATCACTTTTCCAAATACTTTTGGCAGCTTTTTTTTGTAATAGCCAAAAATAAGAAAGAATTCATGTGTCTCACCTGGGAACAGGTAAATAAATGGCGGTCCCTCATAGGACAGAAACCCACTCAGCAATAAGAGAGAATGAGCCACTCACACACAACAGGGAGGAATCTTCACCGTGTCGCATCCCAAGTAGAAGACGCCAGGCGCAAGGGGCTCCACTCTGTGTGATTCCACTTGCATGACGTTATGGAAGAAGCAAAACTATAGGGCCAGAGACCCAGGTGGGGGCCTGGGGAGGGGGTGTGACCCAGGGGGTGTGGTGTGAGGTTGTGAGGGGCAGGGTGGCGCAAGTGTTCCTCTCCTGGAGGTGGTTACCTGACTCTTTGCATTTGTCAAAAATCATAGAACTGCGCATCAAAACAAGTACATTTTCATGTGTGTAAATTTTTCAAAGTTTCTAAAAAAAGTATACAATGAAAATTAATTCCTTTTTCTATAAAAAAATCTAAATGCATTTTTTTAAATTTAAATTTAAAATAAGGAAAAGTTACCTATATCCTTACCCAAAGATAACAATAGGAATTTTAGTGGATTTCTTCATATTTTTCTGTGCATGTATTTTTTTCTTAGTTTGTTTTTGGATTTTTTAAAATCTAGGTTGTCATGTATGTAATCCACAGTTGCCTGCTGGAGGCTCCCGGGTTCATTCTCCTTGTAGAGTCCCTTTAAAATGAAAAATGAGGCACCTCTTACCCCTGGACCCTGTTTCTCTGCTTCCCTGGTGACCTTCAGAGCACTGGTGTTTCTCCCGCTTGCAGTTGCTGGGCCATCCTCTCAAGATGGTTCATCCTCATCATCGGATCTCAAAGTCCAGAGTGAGCCAGAGCTTGCAAAGCCTTTCAGCATAGACGCTTCCCTCACTACTCCATCCCCCCAAGTACTAGCCGCACACGGCTGTGTGTGCAGCAGGCTTTCTGAAGGGTTGCTGGTTTAGGGTATTTTCAATGGGTTCTGGTTTATAACAATGTTTTCATAATCACCTGAGGGTATAAATCTTTATCTGTATAAGGAGTCTCCCTCTCAGGCAGATTCTGCCCAGGATAAGTAAGAACTTAAAATGAATGTTAAATATCACCCTCCTGAAGCATCACTAGCCAATTCTCCTACAAAGGGTCACCCCAATCACATGTCCAGATGACCACATCCCCAGCTGACACCTCGTACACCCCGAGTGACACAGCCTGAGCTAGAGCACAAGCTACACCACCCAAATTGCGGATGTACAGAATCTATGAGACGATAAATGTTTGGGTAAGTTTGGGTAATTTTTTATATGGCAATAGATGACTACTACAGTAGCTAAGCAAAAGCAAAAGCAAAGCAGAAAAAGTACATTGGAATCACAGCGAACCATTGGTTTGTCAAGTGTGAGTGCAGCACCCTTTCTTTTAATATTAGGTATGAAATACAATCTTGGGGGAAAAAACTATCTGGTATGTTCAGCACTGAGATATATGAAAAAAATAGTATAATAAAGAAAAAAATTTTTGACCTGTGAAAAGTTAAAGAAGTTAGGGCTGCCTTATCCCTAAAGGCAGGGCGATAAACGCATGGGTAACCCCTGTCCTCCCTGCCAGAGCAGCTGTCCTCCAATCCACCGCCTGCTGGACCCTTAGGAAATGAAGTATTCAGTATAAAATAAAAGAAAAATGCTCTTAGGCATAAAGAAAAAATGTCTTTATTCTAAGGAACTTCCAAGGATTATTATTGGAAGTCCATATTTATATAATCGATGAATGCCAAGGTAAGGGCTGAAAAAACATGATTTTTCAAGTCTCTAACTGGATTTAAAGAATTAAATTATCCTTTGCATTATAAACTTGAATATAAAACTCTGAAATAAGAGTTTCCACATCCAATACCGGCACTAACATGACGGTCCTGTGCTGTGGGTGTGGGCCCTGTGGAGAGAGGAGCAGCAGCTGGTGCTGAGAAGGCAGCTTCAGCAGGAAAACACCTCTGCCCTTGGCGCATAGTCCTGAGCAGAATTCTGTCTCTGTCCCTGTGCAGGCGCAGTCGGTGTGGGCAAGGTGTGGCGCTGTCTTTCGCTGGAGGAAGTCTATGTGTCGCGGCAGGGGTGCTCTGGGCTGCCCCGGGTCTGCCTCTGCCGTGGCAAATCCCAGGCTGGCAAGGTCTGGGGACCTGCTGGCTCTTGTAAGTGCTGATCACGGAGCACTCGTCCTGGAGCATGTTTCCCTCTCTCCCTCCTTCTCCCATGTAATGCTGCCTTCTGAGATCAAAAATTGTAAAAAGGGGGAAAAGACACTTGATTTTACCATACATGCACACTCATGCCTCTGTAGGACAGAGCTTGGATTTTTGAAATTGGCATGAAAACAGCAGTCACTCATGATATTAGCCATTTCTTCCTATTATTTCCTAAAATAGCTGCAAAATAAGTTTGCTGCTTCTTACTTCAAATAACCAAAGGCCAGCAGTCTTTATCCTGTATTTCCATGTCTCTTGATGAGTTGAGTGTGATCACAAAGCAGTTTTATGGTTTTCTCTTAAACAAATATTTTCATAACATTTAAAAAAATGGCTATCATTAATCTTTGTATTGGGGGATTTCTGGAACCTCCCTAAATAAATATCTACTCCACCATTCACTTTTCTTAGAACAGGATCTGAACGCAAACATGTCTTGGAGAAGAAAACTGATGCTGCTCACCTCCAAGACAAGCAGGACCAGGAATGTCAGAACCATTCACAGCTGGGACGTGGAATACCACATTACTCTTGATCAGAAAGGCTCTTTGCACCCAGATTCAGAGCTTCACAGCTCAGGGCTTCACGCTGAGATTCTACAGCCCTGGGCATCAGATTGCTCAGCTATAGATTAAGTGCTGACTCCTTGATACAATAAAAAGGCAGAGATGCATGTGTTCTGTATTAAGGTCAAAGTTGTTAAATGTCTTCATCCTTTTCAAAGCATCGGCAGGTCCAGGGTAATTCCCCCAGTCTCACTGAAAGTGCGTCTGGCACTGGTCTGTGTGAGCCGCAGGACAGCTGTGATGTTTGAGACAGGCCTGGACGTGTCCTAGCATTTGAGTCACCCTGCATTGTCAGGAGAAGTCCTGAAGTTTCTGGTGCTTTATATTGTTGGCAATCATTTGTTTATACCCCTCCTCAACTAATCCTAAAAGCTTGCCTGTTTTTTCCCCTGGAAAATTCAAGTCTAAGATGGCGAAAATAAAAATAATAAAATAGATCTTGTTCAACTCACACCAGCCAATGGCTGGAACAGACTCTGACCCTTAAAGGCAGAGCTGTTCTCAAAGCACCCAGAGCAGAAACAGTGGCCTTGTGGCAGCAGCTACCAGTGACACCACTGGGCCTCAGACCATCACCTGCCCAGGACACCCACACATGGTCCTCGCACTGCACCGTCCCGGAACAGTCTTTCTCCTTTAGACACAGACAGAGGGAAGCAACTCACACCGCATGGAGGTTTCGGGTTTTAACTCCTGTCTTGCTCTCTCTGCTTCACTATCCTTCCCTCCCTCCCTCCCTTCCTTCCTTCTTCCTTCCCTCCTTCTCTCTTTTCCTTCCTTCCTTCCTTCCTTCCTTCCTTCCTTCCTTCCTTCCTTCCTTCCTTCCTTCCTTCCTCCTTCCCACCTTCCCTCTTTTCCTTCCTTCCTTCCTTCCCACCTTCCCTCTTTTCCTTCCTTCCTTCCTTCCCACCTTCCCTCTTTTCCTTCCTTCCTTCCTCCTTCCCACCTTCCCTCTTTTCCTTCCTTCCTTCCTCCTTCCCACCTTCCCTCTTTTCCTTCCTTCCTTCCTTCCTTCCTTCCTTC